>APFE030812514.1:80529-112443 GCA_000404065.3 Pinus taeda | reverse complement strand
CCAAGGCAGTGGTATCTAAAATTTGACAAGTTTATGTCCGAATAAGGTTATACTAGATGTCACTCTGATCATTGTGTTTATCTGAAAAAGCAAAATGATGGCAGCTACATTATATTGTTATTGTATGTAGATGACATGCTTGTTGCAGGATCTAACATGCAGGAAATAAATGTGCTCAAAAGAAAATTGGCAAATTCATTTGCAATGAAGGATTTGGAGCTGCAAAACAAATCCTTTTGGTATGAGAATAACTAGAGATAGGAAAAATCGTAAATTAACATAGTCTCAGAATGAGTACATACAAAAGGTGTTGAAAAGATTTAATATGCACAATGCAAAACCAGTTAGTACACCTTTTGCTAGCCATTTCAAACTTAGTAAGGAAATGTACCCAAAGACCCAATAAGACATGGATTATATGTCTAAAGTTCCATATGCATCAGTATTTGGAAGCTTAATGTATTCAATGGTCTACACAAGGCCTGATATTGCACATGCGGTGGGAATTGTAAGTAGGTACATGAACAATCCAAGAAAGGAACATTGGATCGCAGTGAAATGGATTCTCAGATATTTGAAAGGTACCACAAATCAAGCATTATGCTTTGGTGGTTCAAGCATTTCTCTACAGGGATATGTTGATGCAGATATGGTAGGTGATAGAGATAACAGGAGGAGCACTACAGGATATGTATTTACTGTTGGTGGAACAGTTGTCAGTTGGGTTTCAAAAATCCAAAGTGTTTGTTGCACTTTCAACAACAGAAGCAGAGTATGTTGCTGCTATAGAGGTTAGTAAAGAAATGATTTGGTTACAAAGGTTTATGGGTGAATTGGGTAAGGAGCATGATATGGGCACGTTATACATTGATAGCCAAAGTGCCATTCATCTTGCAAAGAACTTAACATTTCATTCTAGGACTAAACACATACAGCTCAAGTACCATCTCATATGATCAGTGTTGGAAGATGGAGAGTTGAAGCTGGAAAAGATACACACTAGCCAGAATCCTGCAGATATGCTAACAAAAGTTGTAACCAAGGAAAAACTAAGAATATGCTCAATTTCAATTGGTCTTCAAGGATGACGATGAAGATGAGAAATAGCCAGGTCCAAAGAGGAGTCATTGTCCAGCAAATGAAGCAGCGGTGGAGTTGCTATAGTCATTCTCCAAGTGGGAGATTGTTGAGTATCGAGCATGATTGTTTATAGGTCTTTGTTTTAGCCGGATGTATACCCCAGGAATTTTGTACACCCCTCCATGCGGGGGGTGTGGGGGGCACTTGTCCCCCCCCCCCCCCGTGGGGGTCGGAGGGCCAGCGATCCTCCGGTAAAATTGCCTTGTAAAAGTATAGTAATTCCTAGTCAATCTGGGTCGTTCATAGGCGAATGATATGACAATAGAACTTATGTTTAGTTTAGGGTTTTTTGCCCTAGAAGGCAAGCCCTCTCTTTGTATGAGGGCATTTTATTTGAGGCTGTGTAATAGATGTGTATTCTTTGAGCGAGAAACAGAGAGGTGAGACTGTGAGAGAAACAGAGGATATTACAATGGATCTGTTGTAGGTTGTGTCTCTTCATTTTGTTGGATAATAGAAAGGAAGGATTGGCTGTTCGGGGTGGACGTAGCCCAAATTGGGTGAACCACGTATATCTGTGTCTCTCTTGTTTTATGTGTTTTTTGTGTTTATATTTCTGCAGTATTTTATGTGTTCCATTGCTCTGTAATATATAATTTTCTAACAGGAAACATATCTAACGGCATTGTCTAAAGCTCATGTGCATGTAAATGACCATCTAGATGAACTTTTGTGGATGCTTGTTGAGCATGGAAAATATACTCCAAAGCTGGGCTACACCCACCTTCTCTCGGATTGCAAACCTGAACTTTCAAAAGAATGGTGGCAACAGATTTGGAAACTAAAAACACCTTCGCGAGCATGCTTATTCATGTGGAGTGTCCTAAGCAACAAAACCCCCACAGGCGAAGCCCTCTTGCACAGATCCATACATGGCCTGATCTGGTGTGTATTATGCAAACAAGACTCTGAAACGAACGAGCATCTATTTTTGCTTTGTCCGACAGTCGTCGGGTTTTGGCAAACAACAACTCAGCATCTCTCTATTCAAAATACATGGTATGGCCCCTCTATACTACAAGGGTGGAATAATTGGAACGCAACACACTAGGGCTCCAAGAAATAATGCCTTCCTCTCATCCTCTATTGGACTATATGGCTCACCCGGAATCACATAATTTTCAGCGATGCAACTGCCTAATGGCCTTTTATCATTGCAAAGGTTGTGGCATCCTATCATGACATCCCTAAAGTTGAAAACTCCCACATTCATAGATCTACTGCCCCCGGATGGATTGAAAAAACTAGGCCATGGGCATTTCTCGATGAAGCAGCCCAATCTCATGGAGCAGAGGGGGTTTCATTTTCTATATCTCTAATCAAAATTTCTATAATGTCCAATTGGGACTGGGGGAGGGAACAAACAATTATGTCGAGCTAATCACCCTCAGACATCTGCTCCACTTTGCACTAGCTCATGATTGCTCTACCATTCAGATCTATGGGGATTCAAAAATCATTATCAATTGGTTCAACAATCAAAATCAATGTCATGCTATTTCACTTCGAAATATTTTGGATGAAGTCAACATTTTCAAAGCAGTTTTTAACACAGTCTCTTGTCAACATATATACAGGGGATATAATGAATATGTTGATAGGATTTCCAAGGAGGGCATGCTACTACCCCGAGGCTTTTGGATGATCTCTGAACAGATGGGAGCAGATTTCTATCAATATCACCACAGGCCATATATAGGTCAGGAGTACCATCGGGTGGAAAGGCCCTAAAAATTTACATTTTGCTGCTTTATCTTAGTCTTTTTTTCCTCAAAAAACCATGCATATATTTTTTTGATGATACAAAGACAAACAGATTGAATACCTCTGCAAGGAATATGTACAAGTTATATCACACTGAACAATCCTACAGGAAATGGCTTAGGCCATCTATATTTTTTGATACAGTTTTTTGAAATGGTCGTGGGCCAACAGACTTGCATATGCCTTCGGCATCTACTACATGTAATCTTTCCACATAATGAAAGATTACGATTTTTCCATTGGAAAAAAAGGGACTTCGGAAAATTGTTGAATGCATTGATGTTGTAATTGATGAAGCATGTAGAAATTCAGAACAAATGAAATCAACAAAGGATTATGACAATTAAGAAGATGGGGAATGCTTTCCTGTATCAAATCAAAATTATATAGAGGAAGAAACCAATGAAGCACTAGAAGAAGACACAACAGACAGAGAAAAGACTCCATCCAGGTATGTTCAAAAGAATCATCCAAAATCTCAAATTCTAGGGGAAAACGGGTCTGGAGTACAGACAAGAAGAACTATTACAGGGACCTCAAGTTATCTAGCATTATTATCCTCCATAGAACCACAGAATGTAAATGAAGCTAAGAAAGATGAATATTGGCTTAAGGCCATGGATGAAGAACTTAACCAAATTGAAAAGAATGATACTTGGGAATTAGTTCCTAGATGTCATGATAAAAATGTTATAGGAACAAAATGGATATTTAAAAATAAGTTGAATGAAAATGGAGCAGTTATTAGAAACAAGGCAAGACTTGTCTGTAAAGGGTATGCTCAACAAGAAGGTATATATTTTGAATAAAATTTTACACCTGTTGCCAAACTTGAAGCCATAAGTATGTTTCTTGCTCTTTCTAGTTTTCAAAAATTCAAAGTATATCAAATGGATGTAAAATCGGCCTTTCTTAATGGATATTTATAAGAAGAAGTTTATACTGAGCAACTAGAAGGATTCATTCTAGGAAATTATGCAAAACTCATATGCAAGCTCAAAAAGGCTCTTTATGGTCTGAAACAGGCTCCAAGGGCTTGGTATTACTATCTTGACAAATATCTACAACAACAAGGTTTCACAAAGGTTCTACAGATAGAAACTTATACACAAAGATTGAAAATGATAAACTGCTAATTATTATTGTTTATGTTGATGATATCATCTTTGGTAGAAATGAAGAACCTATTAGTCATAATTTTTCTTCGGTAATGCAGCAAGAATTTGAAATGTCCTTACTTAGTGAACTTACTTATTTTCTTGGTCTACAACTACAGTAAACAAAAGATGGTATTTTTCTTTCACAAACCAAATATCTCAAGCAGATCGTGAATAAGTATGGAATGGAAGATTCTAATCCAATATGTACTCCAATGGTAACAGGATGTAGTCTCAGTTCTAACGATGAATTACTAGCAATAAACCAACCAACTTACAGATCTATGATTGGAAGACTGCTTTATCTAACAGGTACCAAAGTTGATATCATGCATGTAGTAGAATTGTTGGTAGGTTCCAAGAAAATCCAACGAGATCACATCTTCAGGCAGTTAAAATAATTTTCAAATATCTTCAAGGAAATCAATACTTTGTACTATGGTTTCCTAAAGATACAAACCTTACTCTTCATGCATATATAGATGCAGACTGGGCAGGAAATGTTGATGATCGAAAGAGCACTAGTGGAGGTGCATTCTATATGGGTTCACGTTAGTTTCTTGGTTCAGTAAGAAACAAAGTTCGATTGACTTATCTACAGTTGAAGCAAAATATGCGGTTGTTGCATCTTGTTGCACACAACTACTTTGAATGATGAAAACATTGCAAGACATTCAGATCACATGTACTCCACCCATCTCCATTCTATGTGATAATACAAGTGCCATCAGTATTTCGAAAAATCATGTCATGCACTCCAAGACCAAGCACATACCCATTAAGTACCATTTCCTACGAGAACAAGAGATTGAAAAAAAGGTTAAATTGGAGTATGTTCCCTCCAAAGAATAGGTTGTTGATATATTCACCAAATCACTTCCCAGAGAAACATTTGAATATCCAAAACAAAAGTTGGGAGTAGTTGTTGCATCGTCCTGTTGTTAAATCAAATTTTTTAGAGGAAGGTTCATACATGCGTGTTTCATGAAGTATAGTCACGTATATACGTGGGTTTCTGTGGCTGCAGAAGTGTATATGTTTTTCTGACAGAAGAACAGTGGGTCAGACTCTGATATGGGTGCTCAGTCTAATATTGATGATTACAGTATGACGATATGATTTTTTCATTGACTTTTATCTGGCTGACAAGGATGCCTTGATTAATGACTTGTTGACAATTCACATGTAGCATAGGTTCAGGGAGAGGATTAGCCTTCACTCACATTCTGCATTGTTGGCATTATGGTAGTTGAGTTCAGCTATGGTTTCAGATATTTATAGCATTTTTTACATAAGTCATGTAAAGGTCTAGGGTGTGATATGTCTCCTTCTATCATAGTCTATGTTTGAATGAGTCCTATTGGACATATGATGTAATTTGTATCCCCACTATGCATGGGATGGATGATGTAATAATTGTTGTATTTCAGTCATGTATAAAAAATTGGTATATCCCCACTTGGCTGGGTGGATGAATCAAATGTGGTGTATCCCCACTTGGTTAGGTGATTGATGTATGTATGAGTCATTGGTCTTAGGGAGGTCATGCTCACTTAGTTGAGTTATAGAGTCATGTTATTATTTTGAAACATATCCCTACAGACTCGGCATGTACTCAAGGGGAGCATGGATAGCATAATGTATATCAAAAGGGGGGAGTATCTTGGTATGCCCTTTGCCCTTGAAGTCAAAGGGGGAGAGTATTTTGGTGTTGCTTGTTATCTTTCACAGTTTCTACAGCTTGCAGTAATCAACACCAACATGGTTTCCATCAAGTCCAAAGGGGGAGATTGTTGGCATTATGATACAAGTGTTGTCCTTGATGGAAACTCACTCATAGGTCAATTTAGTTTTGATAAAAGGAAACTCACAGTGTAACAGATCATTTCAGAGGTAACAAGGCATTGGTACATAAGAATAGGAAGATGGAACTAAGGTCTACTGATCAGAATAAAAAAGTTGAAGGAAAAGGATGGTGTAAAATAGTTTAAGATGTATATGCAAGTCCACTTAGTCAAAACAGCATATATGTGGTGGTTCACAGAAAAAAAGAGTGTATACATATACACACACTTTCACAAGAAGAAAATCGTGTATATGTTGGAAAATCAAGGAAATTCACGAGGAAACAATACCATGGGTCAACACCATGGTATTTGTCCACAATATTGAGCAAAGTAATGACTATTTGATCCCATCCAAGAATACCATGGGTCCTAAGTGGTTTTGGTCCGAGGTATTGAGAAAGGCCTAAAACTATATAAGGAGGAGAAGATCATAAGTCCATTGTGTGCAAGTAAAAAGGGTTTCTTAGGAATACCTCTATCTAAAGTATATTTTATGTTGCAAGGGCTATGTTTGTGATTTGATCAGAAATATTTTTTGCACCTTGAATTCAATGTTGGATCAAGATCATGAGACCCGAAATGACTTATCATTGAATGATCTGATATTGGTAAGGCTAGATCTGATTGCGTACACCTATTTTAGTCTTTAAATGTAATGATCCGGATTTTTCTAAAGTCTGAAATAGCAGTGAAGTTATGAGTTAATATTTGCAGATCTATACGTTTGTTTGCCTCGGTAAAAGTGCGTATACACGCAGGTTCGACTCTTCCAAGTAGCATATACAAAGGAAAAGCATATTCTTCATAAATGACTGATATATCTGATTAGTTTTGTTGAATTATTTTTGTCTGTCAATGAAGTCTTCTTAGATCTGAATGTAAAACTGAATGCATAAGGAGTTTGGTGTTTGATAGATTGATTGTCTAAGTGAGAAGGGTTATCTCTGCTATTGCCTATGTAAAGCTCTGTAAATTGACAGTAGATGTTTAGCATATTTTTGGTTGATATAGACTTGATTCATAAGTTTTATGTTTCGATAGTTTTGAAGGTATACACAGGATTGGTTAAAGGAAGTAGTGTATACACGTAGGTTGGGTTCAGTAAAGTAGCATATACATTCTGATGCATGATTTTTTAGGGTAAAGTTGGTTCTGAATGATGATGCAGGTTTCTGGGTTCAGCACAGTGTTTTGGTGACAGTGATTTGACTATTCAGATTAATTGATTATTGGTTGATGTAGTTTGGAAGTTCTCATGGGTCCAGTATGAAAATTTGATGAAATGAGGCTTTCATTTGTATTGTTGTGTACTAGGAGCATCCAGTCTGAAAATGTATGAAACATGGTCCATGGAAGAAGAGAGAAGGTCGTAGCCTTCTGTAGACCAGCACCTACATACTAGTAAACACATTGGCTAGTAGAAGAGCTAGGGGGTTGTAGCTCCCTTCCAATAGAAGCTGGAAAATGAGAGAAGGTTGTAGCCTTCTGTAGGTGGGTGCCTGTGTACTGGTATGAGTCTGCACCAGTACAAGATTGTAAACATATTTTCTTAATATTAAAAGAAGACAAAGACAATAGCAGCAGGTGGTTTTTATCCTGCATTGGGTTTCCACATTAAATATTGGTGTTCATGTGTGTTGCTTATGTGTGATGGTTTATTCTGTTTTTACTGCACTATTTAACAAGTTATTGATGCACTAATTAAAGTTAAACACATGATGAATTGACTAAATCATAAGTTCTTTGGGTATACGCTAGTTTCTCTAATCACAGTAGCATGTACACACAAGTTCACTTCACAAAAGTAGCGTATATAAATATATTTTGGGAAATGAAATATTATTGAACTGTAAATACTGATTCACCCCCCCTCTAAGTATTATTTCCAACATGTTGTTATAACCTCTTATGTTAATAATGGAATCTAAGGCAAATCCCAAAAGACAATGACAACCAATTGTGTTTCTAGTTGGGGCTCCTACTCCAAATGATGTGAGGTCTAATTGGGACTTCATACTAGGGAGAGCCCCTTGGTTGATGGATTTCCAGCACCATAAACAATTGGCACTAGAAGGAGGGCCAAATGGAAAGTTTTGCCAATTGAGTATGTTTTGAATCTCTCATCTTAAATTTCTCTTTCCCAAATCATAATCCTAGAGTGTTTTTCTAATAGATCAAATCTTTCAATCCCCGTAGAATTAATTGATGGCTTTTAAAATTTCAAGTTTGATGGCCAAGATGAAACATTCATAGATCAACATATAACTTTGTTTCTCAAATTTTGTGAATATTATGAAATCGATTATGATGATGTTGTTAGTAAATTTTTCACCCTCACTCTTGATGGTCGAGTTAAGAAATGTTGCAAGACTTTTCCAGTTGCTTCCATTCATTCATTCAAACAACACACTATGGAGCTTCATCAAGCCTTTGATAGGAATGGTTATCATGATGTTTTTTATAGAAATAATCAGCTTATAATATTTGGTGAATTTGTAGAGGATTTTCTAAATCGATTTCTTCACTTTTTCTATGAATCCCCCAAGGGAATGATTGATTAAGATTTTATCATGGACAAATTTCAGAGTTTGATTCTACTCATCTTGAAATCTTTTGAATTTTAACCCTCAAATGATTTTTCTCTCCCAACTTATGTTGATTGTGAGACACCTCAAATTTGTGAGGAGGAACCTTCTATTCCATTTGTTCCTTGTCCTCCTACTTTTCCAGTACCAATTTGGGCCCCTCCTTGTGATGATGTGAAAACTAGCAAATATGAAAAATAAGTTGTTGACCCGTCTCTTCCACCTTCATCCCCTTCTCATGCTTTAGATCCTATGGAGGATAAGTTGGCATGATTCAATAACTACAAGGAGAATGAGGTGAAGGTTGATCCTATAGTTTTTCAAGATCACATCAATACGAAAAAGTTTAATCTTGAAAGCATGGTTTCTTCAAGGGATACCCTTCAACCTCTAACATCTGTGTCATAATTCCTTGTTTCATGATCTTCTTGATCAAAATACTTCAAACTCTTGGGATTTTCAACCTGTTGTACCAAGTAGTGATCATATAAAATACAGTTGCATTCCACATGTAGAGGAGCAAATTAGTAAAGATAGGTCACATCTTTCTTCCCGCTTTGAAGATGATGATCTTACATTTTTGGTTGATCATCGATCTTGCAATCTTGATAACCTGTCAAATGATTTCAAATATTTCATTCAAGTTGAGACTCTGGAGAACCATCACCATGACATCCTTGTTTCCATTAACACATGTGGTGATGGATATCCAATTAAATTGAATGATACATTTTCCTCTTTGCAAGGCTTAGATTTTCAAAGTATCGATTTAGAACATGCTTCTCATAGCTTGCAATCTTCATTTATGGGATGGGATACTCTTTTAATTCTCCATGATTCTAAAATTTCTTAGATTCATGCATCTTCAGATATCAAATGTGAAGAAATAATTTGTCAAGTTTTTTAATCTTCAATATACCTTGTTGAAGAAAGCAAGTTCAATCTGAATGTTGCATTGGTATACCCGTCTTCGATCATTATGATGATGAAGATAATCTCATGGAGTATAACATGCATGCTGATCCATTGTTCTTACAAGCTCAATCTGATTTAGTTACAACTCATGTTTCTCCTCCCAAGTCTTTTCATATTTCCTCACCTCTAGCACACTATTCATTGTACCCAGATATGTTGGATAAGTTTGTTATACTAACAACTTTTCTTAACTCTTTAGATCCTTATCTAGATGGTCATGATCGCAACCAAGTATAGGATGGTGTGGTCTTACAATCGAAGGATGAAAAGCTCAAAACTATTATTCATGATATGTTGGATAGAAAATATTTCATATGTTAGAGGAAGATGTTATATCTCTAAATGACCAAGGGAGTTTTTTTTACTAATCTATCTGTTAGTGTTAGTATCTGCATACTTCCATCAGGGATCAAATTTGCTCCTTGCATTTTCATTTTATGGGTCCCATATTGAAATTTTTGCATCATTTCATTAGGTCATGTCAAACTGATCCACAGATGGTTGTCTTCTCTTCAAAAAATCTAATTTATCCCTCATAAAGTATACTCGTTGACCCTTCTTCAGGTTGTCTTCAGTGATGGTTTCATGGTCAATTTGCAATCAGGCTTTTATTAGGTCATAGGGCATGTTTTCATTAGGTCTTAGGGTTTCATCACCAAGGTCACGAGCATGTTTAAAAGTGTAAATAAGGGGTAGCAAGGGTGGGAGGATGATAAATAAGTCACGCATGATGGCTTGTAGATCATAGTCACTATATCATTATCTTTTAACCTAATGTAATTTTCACCTCAAAAACATGTTTTTGAGGTGAAAATAGAGTATTTTGAGTTAATTTGTATTTCTTATATAATTTTAAGTCACTTTATGTAATAAATGATCTTAGCTACACCAATGCATCTCTCCTTGTTGCAAGACAAAGAAACACTGCAACAAATAGTTCAAGTTGAGCATTATCCACCTGAAAGGAAACAAAGAAGAAAAGGCATTAAAAACAGAGTTCTGAAGAAGGTTAAGAAACATTAGAAAGTGGATTTTTCAACTGAAAAATCAAAATTTACTCCTATATAAGGTCTTACATTTTATTTTCAAGTTCATCATTCTAATTTGGCAAGCAACAGTGAAAAGGTGACAAGAAGAGGAAATTTTGAGTGAGTTTTGGGTAAAGGAGAGTTGGTGATGCGCTTTTGGAGGGTGGCATTGCGCATCTGGAGCATTGGTGGAGTGGAGTTGCACGTAGGCAGACTGATGCTACGCGTTTCAGGCAAGTAGGGTTGGCGTTGTGCGTTGAGTGTTTGGCACTATGCATCTAGGAATTTCCACAGTGTAATTTTACACTGCGCTGCACTTCTAGAGGTGGCATTGCGCATCTATGCAGTGGCGCTGCGCATTTAGCAGAAGGGATAGGAAGACCTCTAAACTTAAACAAATTTCAAAATTTCCCTATCTTACATTCGTACAAGTGGTCCTCCCATTGTTGATTTGCAATTCAATTTTTAAACATAATTTCCCTTGGTTATGCCTAAACCCTAAATTCTCCCTTTGTTATGCCTAAACCCTAGACCCCATTGTTCCTCCTATCACCTATCACTGCAACTCTAAACTCTTTCCCTATCCCTATATCCCTTTATCCCTTTATCCCTCTTCAAAAAAGGAAATATCTCAAACAAACCAAGCCCTCCCTCTCATTTTATGATTCCTACTCCCTCATTCATTTTCTAACATAAAAGTCATCTCCCATCCCCTCACTCCTAAATCACTCTCACTCATTCCCTTCATACAACCTCAATCCTTGCAAACATGGACAGAGAGGACCAAGACTATGACGAGGAGGAAAACACAGGCAGTGACACCTCAACAGATAGAGCTAGGCATCAGAGAAAACCACACAAGGGAGGAAAAATTATTAGAGAAGAGCCATCAAACCTTAGAGAATTCCAGGCCTCTCAGTTGGTTGTGACATGTTTCAGATATCTTGGCTGCTATGAGTTCTGTGAGCAGGTAGAGAGATTTCAACACCACCCTGAGCTCACCAAAGTTTTTGTAGCTCATCTTCAGGACAACAAGGTGACTCTTGTTGGGGTAACATTCATAGTCTCACCCTCCATCATTTCAGATGCAACCAGGATTCCAAATGTAGGGGAGAAGTGGTACAAGGCCCAGGACCTGGATGAACTCTATTATGAGCCTTATATAAAACCCTAGTACAGAAATGAGGTGAAGAGACTTTTTCCTTTCAGATTTCTTGAAGATAAGTATGTCCCCATGATGAAAATCATCATGAAACATTTCACTTGTGAGGGAAAATTTTCCAGGTTGTACACCTATCACACCAGGGTCCTCATGCATTTTACCAAGGCGATGATGTTAAACCTCCCTTATTTCTTGTTCGGGAATATTGAGAAGATGGCTCATGTTGTCCAGAAGAAGCCATACCCTCAGCAGATGATCAATCTCTATCATTATTCCCTAATCAAGATGATTATGCTTCATCACCTTAGCCTCCTCAACATCTCTTAGGAGACATTTATTGCTCATGACATCTTTAGGGGTCCTCAAATTCCTCCACCAATGTCTCAAGAAGCAGGGGGGCCTTCTAGCATTGCTCAAGTAAAAACAGATGAGGAGGCCAAAGAGATTAGAACTACTGAGGTGCCCAGGACTTACATGATATATCAAAGGGGCACAAGGAGATTATTTGCAGCCGATAGGTAAGTGTTTTCTCCACGAGATGTGGAATATACCTTGCCTTCTTCATCAACCTATAGGCAAATGCTAGCTCCACAGGATGTGGAAGGGGCTTTGCCTTCTTCATCAGCACAACAGGTACAGGTGCAGCAGCTACACAAAGGGAAGGAAAAGATGTCGGAGGAGAGTTTTGATGATGAGGAGGAAAGAGACTTTGACTTGACAGAGCATGATGAGCTAGAGCAGCGTTATACTCATCATGGCGTGGAAATAATTGACTTTGAAGCTCAGGATCAAGAAACAATAAAGGACATCATCATACAAGAAAAGGAGGCTCAAGTCCAAGATTTGATGGACAATTTGGAGAGGGCCAAGTATGTCATCACATATTTGGAACAAGAAAGCAAGCATTTGAGTGACAAACAAGTTCGCATAGAGCTGGAACTGCTCAAGGTAAAACGACAAAATGACAAAGAAGCACAAGTCACTTTGACTCCAATTGAGAAGGAGATTGATGATGATAGAGAGACTTGGCTTGAGAGATTCAATTTACACCTTGAGAAGTTGTTGCAGAAGGCCAATAGAGACAATCATATGATCAGGGACATGGCCTACCATTACAGGACCCAAAACAAAATTTGCAATATGAGGATCAAGAAGATGAAAGCTAGGCTAAGGCGGGATCTAAAAGGAAAAAAGGAGGAGGATAGACTTAGGTTGCTTGCTGAAGCTTCCTTGGCTCAATAGGACACTTGATTATGGTGCTTCTCACCAATTTTGGTAAAGTTTGGAAGAATTTTTTTCACTTGCAAATTTTGAAATTTTACACATAGGAAATATGCCTCAATGCACAGTGTCGTTGGCGTTGTGATTTTCCTAGGGGCACCCAATGGAGAAATGGTTTGAATTTTTGGATTCAGAGCAATGAGGACATGAACACTATGGATTTTCTAAGTTTTTGGGGCAAAACTGGTCCACCAAAAGGTCAAAAAAACACCATATAAATGACCTTTCTGCCACTTTTTGGACACACAAAAGCATTCTTGGGAGAATCACGTTTGGAGGGGTCAAATGAGCTTCAAATGCAGACATTCTAGGTTTTTTGGAAATTAGACTTGAAGACATTTCTAATGAGCTATCATGAGCTCAATTTGGATGCCGGGAAGGCATCCAAAAGGGACTTGAAATTGGCACTGCGCGTAGGCCAAATTTGCACAGGATGCCTATTTTTCCATTTTTTTAACAGTGTTCATGGATTTTCTCTCATCGAGGATGTTTTACCATTGTAAATGATGAATTGTCATGTAAATATGATTGATAATTAGTATTATGGGTAGATTCATTGCATTAAAAGTTAATTTGAGCTCAAATGAATCAGTTTTTCACTTTTAGAGGCAAGTTGTTGAGATTCCTTTATTCTTGTTTCTTCTTCAGTGTTGGTTAGATTAGCTCCTCATCTTATGGATTCGACCCCTGAGGATGGGAGGACGCTGAATTCATGTCTATATTTTCTTCTTCTTTCTCATTGTAAAGGGTTGGACTCAACTGGATGCTCAGAACTTGATTGTACATCCTTTTGTCGCTACAATTTAGCAGGAGATTAATAAGAATTGTAGCTATTTTAATGGGATCCATGTGGTATGGAGTTTTAGTACAGTTTCTTATTTTATGATCATATGTTAATGTATTTTGTATACTTCGTTAATCATTTCATTGTTTTCTAAGTGAATGCTTTCAAGTTGATAGGCAGAATTCATTATATCAGTGCTCTGTTTTGGGAAAACATTCACCATTTCATGTTTTCTACAGTCTAGGAAGGAGCCATGGTTTTCACATGCTCTTCTTAGCTTCTCACCAGTCTTAAACATCTCACCCCATCAAGCCCTATAGTGCTAAACCTTATGCCTACCTTGCCACATTGAACACCCTGCAATACTGACATAATTCCCTAGCCCTAAACCGTCCAACTCCTGATCCGGTAAAACCCCTTCAAAATCCAATCAAAACTTTGTGCTACTATACCTAGCCTAATATCCTTTACCTGATCTAGTCATCTTGGCTGAGATCCTTACGGAGAGAGCCCTCTCTCGGCCTAGTAGGGCTAGCTAATTGGCTAAGTGCGGTTTGTGGTTACCCTGGCATTGCCTTCCTTCAGCTTGAGGTTCAATCCAGGTGATAACATAGTGACGACTCCACTGGGGAACGAAATACTAATCACCCCAGTAATATCTTTCATTTGAATTCTTAATTTTATGGGTGATGAGTTTTAGAATTTACTAGGCTGAATTGGAAAGTCGTAAAGCAATATATAAAACTTCGAAATTTGAGCACACTGGCTTCGAGAAAGTACACTAGGGCCAATCTAGATCCAAAACCTGCCCCAATAGTGGATAATCCCAATCTGATTTTGATAAGACTCAAAAGACAAGAAAGTTTAGCTAATCCAACACGTTCAATGAAAGTAGATTCCTGCCCTGATGAGTGGTTGTTTTTAGAAGAACTCCCATTTGATCTGTTGTTTGATCTTTTCCCTATTTAGAACCAGGTCTGAAAGTGCACTTGATGACATAGTTCTAGGTCCAGAGTTTATTGCAGATCTCAAACCAAAAGGCAAACCAGTGAATTGATGAGTATATTCTAAATTCCTCTCAATCATCCCTTACTACTGTTAAGATCCATGAGCTTTCTGAACCAGTGTCCACTACCCTTAGTTCAACATTATTCCCTTCAACCTCTGAATTTCATTCTCTGCCTCCATTTATAACTTCAATTACCTATCAACCTACCATTCCCCATCAATCACCTATTACTCCCATTTCTCCATCAATTATTGCATCAACTCCTAGTAGCCCAATCCTTGTTTTAAATCCACCTCGAGTTATGGCTGCCCGGCATGTACCCCTTGTTTTACCTCAGAATCTTGGTGGCATGCCCGCTGATTATCAAACCAAAATACCTTTCTTTGATGCCACTCAAACCATTACACTCAGCAACATGTTGATAAAATGAATGATTTGTTTGACCTCCATGAAGTAGAAATTGAAGATGTGACGATGAGATTTTTTGTACAAAGCTTTGGAGGTGAAGTTCGAAAATGGTTCAGAGCTTTACGAGCAGCTTCTATCACCACTTTACCAATCCTCCATAGGTGAGAGTGTGCAATACTATTGTGTGAGGTTGAATGCAGTATACAATGTTATTCCTGCCAACACTAAACCGCCGAAGGGATTGGCTTTGCTCAAGTTTCCAAACAGTTTTGATGTTGATGTGGCATATCAGTAGCGGAAACGTGATCCTACCACACTAGAAGACATGCAAAAGAATGTTGTGAGTGTAGAAGCAAACTTGCTGACCAAAAGAGCAAGAATGAGATCTAAGAAAAGAGTAACCATAAAATAAGAAGCATATACTTCAGATGTAAATATGGATACATTGATTCGAACAATGGAGAGGATGGTTGACCGGTTAACCATCATAGATAGACCTGAAACACCAATCCAAAATCCAAATTTTCGAGGATAGTAGTAGCCCCAATTCTAAATCAAGCAGAGAGAACAAAAAGCACCAGAGAAACCAGCACAACAGCAATAGATTAGAACTCCCTTACAGTAGAATTATGTTCAAGGAATGGAAGAAGAAGATGAGGAAGATATTGTAATTGAAACAAATCACTTTTTCACTGTTGATGGTATGCCTATATTTCTGACCGAAGATGAAGAATACACAGAAGTTTCAGACATTCAAAGGGATGAGGATTACATCTTAGCAAATGATGTGGTTTTGGAGGTTGAATATAATGATTATCAGCATAGTTATATGAATGCTTTGACTGCATAGTAGAGGCGGTAGTCTTTAAGGAGAAGATACGTACCAGTCAATCCCATTCAGAAAAGAAAGGATGTGCAATCCAAGAATGATTCCTCAAACACTCAGAAGAAAGGGAAAGAGCTTGTTGATCTGAATCCCAACAAGATACCATCAACAAGTATCACTGCAAACGACAAGAACAATCAGGAAACAGATAGTGAAACGAAAGAGAAAGTAGATAAGAAGGACATTGGTGTCAAAGAGGTAGAAAAAGTTTCATCTTTTAATTTAGAAAGTGAAATTGCTAAATTAAAAGTGTCCATTCCTTTGACTGAGCTTATAAAGAATAGTAATTATAAACACCATGTATCTAGAATATTGCAAATAGATCCTTTTTCAGACATGGTGAATGTCGAGGATGATCATCCTGAACTCATTTTTGGTCCAGCCTGAAGATAGCGAAGTCCCTCCCTTTTATTTGAGTCTTAGATTGCATGAGTATATTCTCCACAATGCTATGTTAGATTCCGGAGCTTCCCACAATTTAATGCCTAAAGCCATTATGGAAAATTTGGGCCTGGATATCACCCAGAAATATCATGATTTGTACTCCTTTTACTCTGGTAGAGTTCGTTGCATTGGTCTCATCAAAGATTTGATGGTTTCCTTAGATCAAATCCCAGCCAAAAATGTATTGATGGATGTGGTAGTTGTTGATATACCACCTCGATTTGGTATGCTCTAATCTAGATCGTGGGGTGCTAAACTCAAAGGTGCATTACAACTTGACTTCTCTTATGCTACCATCCCTGTTTTCAGTCAATTGAGGAAGTTGTACTGGGAAAAGAAAATGAAGTATATGATCACTAGTAAAGAGAAGCCTGTGAATCATCCGATATATGTTGTGCATACTGATTTAGAGTCCTTTTTTTTGTACTCTGATAGTGGATTGAATGACGTAGATATTCAGCTTGTAGAAGTAGATGATGTACCAGAAATTTCAGAGAACTTTAGAGCAATTCTTAATCAAGAAAAAGAAAAAATAGCAAGTTCTTCTGAGCAGCCCACACAGTTGCAAAAGGTTAGTGAAGAGCAGAAAAATAAAGTAATCAGCAAAGGTAAGGTTGAGAAAGAAACAGAATTTCAGCATCTAGAAGATGAAGCCGACATTTGGAGCATGGACTTCGATGGCGTTGTCGGTAAGGACAGTGCTGGTATTGGAATTTGGATTCCCCTACTTTCCAGCCTACCAAAGTCCCAAGTAATGCTAGAGTATGATCCTACAAGTTAGATTTTGATTGCTCTAATGATGAAGTGGAGTATGAGGTTTTGATTACAGGTTATTAAAATTTTGAAGAAGCTCGATGCAAAAAGGATTTCTTTTTATGGTGATTAAAAGTTGGTGATTAAACAAGTAAAAGGAGAATATCAAGAAAAGCATCCACGGATGAAAACCTATAGAAATGCAGTTCTGGATATTTTGAGGATGTTTCCTGAATATACCTTGACAGCAGTACCCCGGACTCTAAACATCATTGCATATTCACTCACCACTGCAGCTAGCAATTTGGAGATTCCAATGAGTTCTAGCAACAAATTTGAAATTCATGTCAAACATAGGCCTATTGTTCCTGATAATTTGAGGTATTGGCAAGTGTTTTGGGATGATAATGAAATTAATGCCTTTTTGCATAACAAAGGAAATTTTAAGAATGCTTCTATTGATGATGTTTGTGATTCCAATGAACAAGAGATTGAGGTAAATCAAATGGAGGTTTTACAGCTGAACGATAATATCATTCCCAGAGGTCTCATACCTTTAGAGGAGATTTTTTATTAGGATGATGTGGCAAGGAAACCGAGCTTGGTTCCTACGGACAAAGGAGTTGAAGATGTAAATCTTGGAACAACTGACCATCCCAAGCTTGTAAAGTTATCAAAAGCATTGTCTCCCGAAGTAAAAGCTAAGTATGTTAGATTACTTTCTGAATTTTATGATGTTGTTGCATGGGATTATTCAGATTTGAAAGTGTATGACAAGGATATCATTCAGCATACTATTCCTATCACGCTGGATCAAAAACCTTTTAGACAGAAGTTGAGAAGAATCAGTCCAAAGTTGTTGCCATCCATCGAGAAAGAGGTAAATAGATTATTTAAAGCTGGCATCATTGTTCCAATTAGATTTTCTGATTGGATTTCAAATTTGGTCTCGGTACGAAAGAAGACCGGAGAAATAAGGTTGTGCATAGATTTTTGGAACCTCAACAAAGTATCCTTGAAGGATAATTACCCTCTTCCTAAGATGGACCATATTCTGCAAAGATTAGTTGAAGCATCACGGATGTCACTACTAGATGGTTACTCCGGCTATAATCAGATCTTGGTGCATGAAAAAGACCAAGACAAAACTGCCTTCACAACACCTTGGGGAACTTTTCAGTATGCCAAAATGCCATTTGGGTTGAAGAATGTCGGAGCCACTTTTTAGCGCGCAATGGACATAGCTTTTTCTAATGAGAAGGATGTTTTCTTGGTAGTTTATTTAGATGACTTGACAGTACTTTTTGGTTCTAATGATGAGCATTTTCACCACTTAAGGATTGTCTTTCAAAAATGTAGGAAGTTCGAGATTTCTCTAAATCTAAAAAAGAGTCTTTTTGCCATGGATGAGGGTAAACTCCTTGGTCATATAATTTCTAAAGATGGTATTCACATTGATCCTTCAAGGGTGGAGGCAATCCAGCATATAGACTTTCCATGCAACAAAAAGGAGATTCAGGCTTTCAATGGTAAGATGAATTTCTTACGCAGATTTATACCAAATCTAGCTGAGCATTTACATGAAATAACTAATATGTTGAAAAAGGAAAGCACTGTAAAATGGACTGAGGATGCCATGAAGTCGTTCAACTTAGTAAAGTTTGCTTTGACCACAGCTCTAGTCTTGATTAATCCTGATTATACTCATTATTTTATTATATTTTCATTTGCATCCAAGCACACCATGGCCGCGGTATTGATGCAAAAGAGAGATCAGGTGGAGCAACCCATTACTTTTTCAGTAGGACTATTCGAGATGCTACCTTGCGGTACTATATCATTGAAAAACAAGCGTTGGTTCTTATAAAAGCATTGAAGGATTTCAGAGTATACATTCTTAATTCACATACTATAGCATATGTTCCTAACACAGCAGTCAAGGATGTTCTCATGCAAACTGATCTAGAGAGGGGAAGAGGTAAGTGAATAGCAGCAATGTTGGAGTACGATCTTGAGCTTAAGCGTACTAAACTAATCAAAGGACAAGGGTTGGAAAAATGATGGTTGAATCAAATATGCATGCTCTAGACATAAATCTCATTGTAGCAATGTCAGAGGATGAAGATGGTGGCTCGCTCATTCAAGTATCAGAAATGTTTCTCAAATCACCTTGGTATTCTGATATAGTTTATGTTCTTCAGCATCTTTCGCCACCTCCTAGAATGTCAAGAAGTAAAGGTAGGTCACTAAAGCTAAAATCTGCAAAATTCTGCATTTTAAATAGTGCTCTCTATTGGAAAGATCCAAGAGGAGTTCTTCTTAATTTTTTGGTTGAAGATGAAGCTCAACAGGTAATGAATGATTTTGATAGAGGTGATTGTGGCGGTCATTTTTTTTGGAAAACAACAACTAACAAAGTGTTGAGAGCAGGATATTATTAACCAACTTTGTTTTCATATTTATATAAGACAGTTATAGGCTTCCATGAATGCCAAATTTTTCAAGGAAAAAGGAAGTTGCGTGCTATTCCTTTGAAGCCAGTTGAAGTAAGTGCACCTTTCTAGTAGTGGGGACTTGATTTCATAGGGAAAATCCATCCTACATCATCAGCACAACAAAAATGGATTTTGACAGCTACCGATTACTTCAGCAAGTGGATTGAGGCCATTCCGACAAGGCAAGCAACGGACATGGTAAGTATCCAGTTTTTAGAATCTAATATCTTGTCTCATTTTGGATACCTCACAAGATTATAACAGATAATGCAGCAACATTTAAGTCCAAGAATATGGACGAGTTTTGCAACAAGTACAATATTACATTGGGTCATTCCACAGCATACTACCTGCAGGGCAATGGATTGGCTGAGATCAAATAAATCCTTGGTGAACATTATAGAGAAAATGTTGGAGGTAAACAAGAAGAATTAGCATTGAAATCTTGTTAATGCCTTGTGGGTTGACAAAGTGAGCAACAAGAAATCAATAGGTATGCCAGCTTTTGAGTTGGTTTATGGTACTAATACAGTATTTCCTACATCCCTTGCAGTCCCGGTCATGAGATTGTTACAGATTTCTGGCAGCGAAGAGGATGATATTCAGTGCATAATTAATCAAATGATTCACCTTCAGCAAACAAGGGAAGTGGTTTCCCAAAACACTTGCTGGTTGCAAGAGAGGATAAAGAAAATTTATGACCACAAAACCAAAGCAGAAAAGTTTCAGTTGGAAGATGTAGTGCTGTGGTGGGATGCACAGAATGAGGAAAAGGGAAAGCATGGTAAGTTTGACAATTTATGGAAAGGACCATATAAAATCTTAGCTTATCGAGGACATAATGCATTTTTGTTGAAGGAAATGGATGGTCATGAATGTTGAGGAGGGCTAGTGAATGGTAGGCTCTTGAAGCACTACTACTTTTGAGGTTGTTCCCTAAAGTTACTTTACCTTCATTGTATATAACAGTTTGCTTTTCCTTGCAAGGTTTCAAGTACACTAGCATCTGAGCTTGGGGCCTGAAGTGAAGGCTATAAAGTTTGAATGATTTGTGTCAATTTTGGTTGATTTAGTTTATAGTCAAGTTTAGAGTCGGTTGTGAGTCAGTTTTCAGATTGTACTGAGTCATTTTCAATTTTTTTTTTTATCATATTGCCCAATGGATGAGGCACTTGGTCTATGGTGTTCTTGACACCTCCAAGGAGCTACCATCCCCATTAAGGCCAATGTTAGTGTCATTATCTACATACTTCCATCAGGGATCAAATTTTCTCTTTGCATTTTCATTTTAGGGATCCCATATTGAAATTTTTGCATCATTTCATTAGGTCATGTCAAACTGATCCACTGATGGTTGTCTTCTCTTCAGAAAATCTAATTTCTTCATCATAAAGTATACTTGCTGACCCTTCTTCAGGTTGTCTTCAGTCATGGTTTCATGGTCAATTTGCAACCAGGCATTCATTAGGTCATAGGGCATGTTTTCTTTAGGTCTTAGGGTTTCATCACCAAGGTCAAGAGCATGATTTAAAAGTGTAAATAAAGGGCAGCAAAGGTATGAGGATGATAAATAAGTCAAGCATGATGGCTTGTAGGTCATAGTCACTATATCATTATCTTTTAACCTATATTTTGAGTTAATTTGTATTTCTTATGTAATTTTAAGTCACTTTATGTAATAAATGATCCCAGCTGCACCCAAGCATCTCTCCTTGTTGCAAGACAAAGAAACATTGCAAAAATCAGTTCAAGTTGAGCGTTATCCACTTCAAAGGAAACAAAGAAGAAAAGGCATGAAAAACAGAGTTCTGAAGAAGGTCAAGAAACATTAGAAAGTGGGTTTTTCAAGTGAAAAAACAAAATTTACTCCTATATAAGGTCTCACATTTCATTTTCAAGTTCATCATTCTCATTTGGCAAGCAAGGAGTCAAAAAGTGAGAAGAAGAGGAAAGTTTGAGTGAGTTTTGGGCAAAGGAGAGTTGGTGCTGGGAAAGTTGGTGCTGCGCTTTTGGAGGGTGGCGCTGCGCATTTGGAGTAGTGGTGGAGTGGTGTTGCACGTAGGCAGACTGGTGTTGCACGTTTTAGGCAGGCAGGGTTGGCGTTCCATATCTGGGAATTTCCACTGTGTAATTTTACACTATGTTGCACTTCTAGAGGTGGTGTTGTGCATATGTGCCGTGGCACTGCGCATTTAGAAGAAGGGCCAGGAAGGCCTCTAAACTTAAACAAATTTAAAAATTTCCCTCTCTTACCTTCATACAAGTAAGTGGTCCTCCCATTGTTGAATTGCAATTCAATTTTTAAACATAATTTCCCTTAGTTATGCCTAAACCCTAAATTCTCCCTTCGTTATGCCTAAACCCTAGACCCCATTGTTCCTCCTATCACCTATCACTGCAACTCTAAACTATTTCCCTATCCCTATATCCCTTTATCCCTTTATCCCCATTCCATAACATCCACATCCCTTTATCCCTCTTCACAAAAGGCAATATCTTAAAAAAACCAAGCCCTCCCTCTCATTTTATGATTCCTACTCCCTCATTCATTTTCTAGCCCATAAAGTCATCTCCCATCCCCTCACTCCTAAATCACTCCCACTCATTCCCTTCATACAACCTCAAGCCCTGCAAACATGGACAAAGAGGACCGAGACTATGAGGAGGAGGAAAATACAAGCAGTGACACCTCAGTAGATAGGGCTAGGCATCAAAGAAAACCACACAAGGGAGGCAGAATTATCAGAGAAGAGCCATCAAACATTAGAGTATTGCAGGCCTCTCAGTTGGTTGTCACATGTTTCAGATATCTTAGCTGTTATGAGTTCTATGAGAAGGTAGAGAGAGTTCAACACCACCCTGAGCTCACCAGATTTTTTGTAGCTCATCTTCAGGACAACAAGGTGACTCTTGCTGGGGTAACATTCACAGTCTCACCCTCCATCATTTCAGTTGCAACCAGGATTCCAAATGTAGGGGAGAAGTGGTACAAGGCCCATGACCTGGATGAACACTATTATGAGCCTTATATCGAACCCCGGTACAGAAATGAGGTGAAGAGACTTTTTCCTTTCAGATTTCTTGAAGACAAGTATGTTCCCGTGATGAAAATCATCATGAAATATTTCACTTGTGAGGGCAAATTTTTCAGGCTGTACACCTATCACATTAGGCTCTCCATGCAATTTACTAGGGTGAGGATGTTAAACCTCCCTTATTTCTTATTCAGGAATATTGAGAAGATGGCTCATTTTGTCTAGAAGAAGCCATACCCTCAGTAGATGAGTAGTCTATATCATTATTCCCTTATCAAGATTATTTTGCTTCATCACCTTAGCCTCCTCAACATCTCTTGGAAGACATTTATTGCTCGTGACATCTTCAGGGGTCCTTAAATTCCTCCACCAGTGTCTCAAGAAGGAGGGGGACCTTCTAGCAGTGCTCAAGTGAAAACAAATGAGGAGGCCAAAGAGATTAGAACTACCGAGGTGCCCAAGACTTACATGACATATCAGAGGGGCACAAGGAGATTGTTTGCGGCCAATAGGCAAGCGTTTGCTCCACAGGATGTGGAAGGGACCTTGCCTTCTTCATCAACCCATAGGAAAATGCTAGCTCCACAGGATGTGGATGGGGCTTTGCCTTCTTCATCAGCACAGTAGGTACAAGTGCAGTAGCTGCACAAAGGGAAGGAAACTATGTCGGAGGAGAGTTTTGATGATGAGGAGGAAAGAGACTTTGACTTGACAGAGCATGATGAGCCGGAGCAGTGTTATACTCATCATGGCATGGAAATAATTAACTTAGAGGCTCAGGACGAAGAAACAATAAAGGACATCATCATACAAGAAAAGGAGGCTCAAGTCCAAGCTTTGATGGACAATTTGGAGAGGGCCAAGTATGTCATCACATATCTGGAACAAGAAAACAAGCAGTTGAGTGACAAACAAGTCGTCATGGAGATGGAACTACTCAAGGTAAAATGACAAAGTGACAAAGAGGCACAAGTCACTTTGACTCCTATTAAGAAGGATATTGAAGATGATAGAGAAACTTGGCTTGAGAGAGTTAATTTACACATTGAGAAGCTATTGTAGAAGGCCAATAGAGACAATAAGATGATCAGGCACATGGCCTACCATTACAAGACCCGAAACAAGATTTGCAATATGAGGGCCAAGAAGATGAAAGCTAGACTAAGGCAGGATCTAAAAGGAAAAAAGGAGGAGGATAGTCTTAGGTTTCTTGCTGAAGCTTTCTTGGCTCATCAGGACACTTGATGATGGTGCTTCTCACCAATTTTGGGCAAGTTTGGAAGAATTTTTGTCCCTTGCAAATTTTGAAATTTTACACAGGGCACCCAATGGAGAAATGGTTTGCATTTTTGGATTCAAAGCGATGAGGACATGAACCCTAGGGATTTGCTAAGTTTTTGGGGCAGAACTAGTCCACCAAAAGGTCAAAAAACACCCTAAAATGACCTTTCTGCCACTTTTTGGATACACAAAAGCAGTCTTCGGAGAATCACGTTTTGAGGAGTCAAAAGAGCTTCAAATGCAGAAATTCTAGGTGTTTTGGAAAGTCGGCTTGAAGATATTTCAAATGAGCTATCATCAGATCAATTTGGATGCTGGGAAGGCATCAAAAAGGGACCTGAAAGTGGCGTTGTGCGTAGGGAAGATTTTGCACATGATGCCTATTTTTCCATTTTTTTTATTGTGTTCATGGATTCTATCTCATGCAGGATGTTTTACCATTGTAAATTATGACTTGGCATGTAAATATGTTGGATAATTAGTAGTAGAGGGTACATTCATTGCATTAAAAGTTAATTTGAGCTTAAATGAATCAGTTTTTCACTTTTAGAGGCAAGTTGTTGAGATGCCTATATTCCAGTTTCTTGTTTAGTGTTGGTTAGATTAGCTCCTCATATTAGGGATTCGACCCTTGAGGATGGGAGGAGGTTGAATTCATGTCTATATCTTCTTCTTCTTTCTCAGTGTAAAGGGTTGGACTCAGCTGGATGCTTAGATCTTGATTGTACATCCTTTTGTAGCAGTTTAGTAGGAGATTAATAAGAATTGCAGCTATTTTTATGGGATCCATGTGGTATGGACTTTTAGTATAGTTTCTTCTTTTATGATCGTATGAATGTGTTCTGTATACTTTGATAATCATTTCATTGCTTTCTAAGTGAATTCTTTCAAGTTGATAGGCAGAATTCATTATATCAGTGCTCTGTGTTGGGAAAGCATTCACCATTTCATGTTTTCTGCAATCTAGGAAGGATCCATGGTTTTCACATGCTCTTCTTAGCTTCTCACCAATATTAAACATCTCAACCCATCAAGCCCTGGAGTTCTAAACCTTATTCCTACCTTGCCCCATTGAACACCCTGCAATTCTGACCTAATTTTGTAGCCCTAAACTGTCGAACTCCTCCTGATCCGGCAAAACCCTTTCAAAATCAAATCAAAACTTCGTGCTACTATACCTAGCCTAATATCCTTTACCTGATCCAGTCATCTTGGATGAGATCCTTACGGAGAGAGCCCTCTCCCAACCAGTAGGGTTGGCTACTTGGCTAAGTGTGGTTTATGGTTACCCTGGAATTGCCTTCCTTTAGCCTGAGGTTCAGTCCAAGTGATAGCAGTATCCCAGTTCTCCATCCATCAAAAATCCGATATGCTTAATCTTAAATCTGATCAAACCAGTGGCATTAGTATTGTTTTCATTGATACATCTGATGACAGTGGTGCACATTTACATGTTTATTTTTCTCAGCCACCCAAATTTAATGTTCCACCATTAGAAAGTTCAAAGACCTGTCAAGAAATTGAGGCACTTCAACCCCTGATGATGATTATGTTAGGTTCTTGCAATCCTATTGAAATCTTAGAACTAAGTTGAATCTAGATTTTGGCACATATTACTTTCCTTAACATTCATCCATTGGGAGTGAGCTCACTCTTGAGGGACTTTCAGCATTGTCAAGTCGATTTTGTAAACCCTCAAGATAGATTTTTCGACCAAATGGAAGATTCTTTCTTAGTTACTTCTTCATCATGTCAATCCCTTGCATTGTACTCAGGATTGGGGAACATATATTTTACAGATACACACAACTTGAAAGCCTGCCATTATGATTGTCAAGACAAAGGTCATTTTGGGTTGGAATATCCCTTCCTATCAAACACTTCCAAGATCGATCACCTTCCTACCCCTTTTGTGTATGTTTTGATTTTAATCATACTTTTGGCACAATCTCTCTTCTTGAGTGATAGTAAAAACTTCAACCATCCAGCATGCCAAAACTCTCATTTTCATGAGGATATTGGTTTTTATTTGACCCTTGTTTTTTATCTTTCACTAGCGTAATACCTTAATCAGTTTCCTTGATTTAGAATGTTAGTGATTATTTTAAATGCCTTAAGCTTTCATATTATTGGCATGGTGTATAATCATATACAAAAGGAACCAATGACGAATCGAGAATCTTATGTGTTAATCAACCAATCTGATCATAATACTGGTTCTAACAATTATCACTCAATTAACCATCTTCCCATTAGCATACATGATGATAGTTGTTTTTCATTGGTTGATATTGATGAACCCAGTAATCTTCATGATTTATCTTTGGTGATTCGGATGCTTATCAGATAGTTGAGGCACTTCAAAATGAGTTAATGGTTATGTCAAGTCCCTGCCATCTTAACAAAATTTCTAAATAACATCAGGTTTTACAAGATTCTCTTTATGACTAGAATGCATGGATCGAAAATTATTTTTCTTACAAGTCTCAGGGTTTTCAAATTAATTATTTTAATATCAAGATCCAATTGTTGAATGGTTAGAGGAATTGTACTTCGCAAGCTTTGTTGCAGATAGCAAGTTTTGATTTTTCTTCATGTTTGCAAAAAAATGAAAACACGAATGAATGTACTTCCACGAGCAACCTTAAAGTCTTGTATGACTGATATTCCAATCAATGTGGTATCAAAATTGGCTCAAGCCAGTCGTTATGGCACATGTTTTTGTTAATAAGCAAGACCTTCAATTCATTTTTTTAGCTTTTCGAATTGTTATATTTTCTCTTACCCAATGATATATTTTGGTTTTAATTGTTCATATCTTCATGTTTGCAAATTGGGATAAACTACAATGGCTACATTGGAAATTCCATTACACTTAGCACTGACCTTCTAGTTGGTTAGGTTAGGGGTAAGTTTAGTTGCATGTTAATTTCACTTGCACACTCATCCTACACTTTCTCTCCATCTAGTCTTTGCATTTGTTTTGTCCTCTCATTATGTCTCACATGTTGCTTTTAGTCTAGTTTTGCATTTGTTTTATCTTTTGATCTTGTTTCATTGTTTTACTATGTCTTTCTTCCATCTTTTGTTTAAAGTACTTTGCATGAAAACTTATTTCTCTTGGCTCGAAATACAATATGGAAAAATTTGAAAAGGGAACTGTGATGATGATCAATGCTTGGATAATCTGTAATCCTCTTCTTTTTCTCGAGTTTACATCTCTTTAAATTTGATGATGTTTGAATGAAAAATACGATTCATTTTAGATGGAAAGACTTTCATCAAACTATGAAGCCCATATATTCATTAGGATCTTCATTCTGACTCAGCCTTGTATTGAATGGTGTTTTGACATATCAAATCAGCGAAGTGGAGAAGGGAAAAAAGAAAACTTTAAAATGAGCATATAACTTCAATTATCTTTCAAATACATTAAACAAGGAACAACCTCTCTTGCTCTCAATAAGTCAGGATCCTTTTCCACCCATACTAGAAATATTTAATAAATGCTTCAAGCATATCTTTCAGAAAAATAAAATAAAGGGTGAAGAAGATAAAGGCGTCCTTAGCAGATATGTGAAGCAAGCAACTTCATCGGGGTACTGAAAAACCCTGCTGCCAGTGAAGCGATCCTTCTGTTTCCTTGGGGAGACTTTGCTGGGGTACTGAACAGGCTCGCTGGTAGCGGAGCAACACTAGGGAATGTTCCTAACTCTAAATATCAAATGTTCACTATACTTATTATCCTTCTCCCCTATTGAAACAGTTGAGGTGTGACTAGTCTTATTTTGATGTGTTTGAAGCTGAGCAAGGAATAAAATGGGTTATATATTTAACCGAGATAAGTGGTAAATCCAGGTTAATATTCATGGAAAATCAATACTTCCTAAAGGATTGAGACCTTGCACTTATAGATAAAACCAAGCATAGAAGTTGGAGTTCTACCAATGTGTCACCAAGTGTTGTCGTTGCGACAAATACCCTCCAAAATTTTTCTTACACTTGAATTTTGGAGCCTATTTGTGATCCTATGATCCATCATTCCTTGATTTCTCATAGTAACTTCATAGTATTTTTATGTTTCTTAACTATCATAGTCACTTTCTTACGCATGCCTAGCTTTCAATGCATTCATAAGCACATCTCTTTCAAAGCAATCCCAACAGTCAATATGCACCCTACAAAGTCAAACACTATGCAGTCCTTGTTGATAGTGCTTGAAAAATCTTAGGGGATAGTGATTGCACATTCCTAATAGATATATATTGTGTAATCCCTGTAGACAATTAGTGCATAATCCTAGGATTGATAGTTCCCTCATTGTCGGTTATGATTGTATCATCTCTCGAGTGAGTTTTCTCAAGTATCGCTTTTGTGTGATTTGGTTTTCATTAGTGTCACTTTCACTTTGCAAATGTAATTTTTGCTTTATTTCACTTCTACAAGTATTTATTTTGTGTTTTATTTTCTATGGCATATGTCGCTTTCACTTTCTTTAGCTTTTGCAACTGTAATTTTCATGTTTTCCTTATTGTCACAAGTGTCGTCCTTCGATCAGGGAAGTGTCGCATCTAGTCAGAGGGATTTGTTTGTACACCCTTGAAGGGAAGTTATGATGCATTATTTTGCACTATTGTGTTCTTTCCATCATGAAAACATGCATTAGACACATCCCCCAATTTTGGAGCATTGTTTCACTAGTGTCATCACTTGCATCGCAAAGTCAATCTCAAGTGTTGCACATTGTGAAAGCAGAGTTTTGGGTTCATTTCAAGAGGAAACTTTAGTGTTGATGGTTCATATTTATCAAATAGACACGTATTATATTCATTCCCAAAGTTCCATGCAGTTTCATACTTGTGTCATCAATGTCATCGCAAAGTGTATCCTAAGTGTCGCACTTGGAGGTAAGTGTTGTTCTGTTGTCATTTCAATGATGGCATGTTGATTATGGATGGTAAGTGCTTCCTTGTTGAGTGTTCAATTGCCTATAAGTGTGTGATCATGTTCAATTCATGTTATGGCCCCATCTCTCTGCTCTTTGGTCCCACACTTGGTCATTTTCTGCAACTAATCCTTCTTTGGTCAACCTCCTCCCAAACTGCCTCCCTGAACTACACGTTGTGCAGCCTCAGGACACAGTGCAACCTCAGGACACAAGAATCTTGTCCTGCCTCTTGGGATTGTGAAATGCATAGTTCCTGCCTCTAAGGATTGTGCATTTTGCAATCACAGTGCTCAATCCTAGCCTCCTATCCTCCACAATTGTGCATTTTCCCCCCAGCCAGTGTCCTTCTGTGCATTGCATAGTAGAAAGAAAAAAATTGTCTCCTTACCTTCTTGAGTTGCGCAAATTCACAATAAAAATGCCCAGTTTTCTATAAATCGCACAAAATTTGCATCTGGAAATAAATTCAGACTAAAAAAATAGACACAAATTTCTTCTACTCAATCTGTGGAAAGGAAAACATACAATAGAAACACATGTAATAACATGCAATAATTTAATCATAATGAACACAATACTTGTCCTAGGGAACTCCACTGGGAAAAACCCCTCCTCTATTTTGTGTTAAATCATATGAGAATATGGGTCTATTACAATGATTTCTTCAATCCTTGAAGCTACACGTGCATTGCAATACTGATCTCCTACTCTCTGACCCACTCTAACCAAAACTTAGCCAAAATAGGCCTAAGCCCTCCTCCTATTTCCTTGCACAATCCTTGAGGAAATTAGCTCCTACAAGATGGGGAAATTCCCTATTTCCTTGCACAAATCCTAGAGGAATTTTTCACTTTCTCCAATGCAAAACTTGTGCACTCAACTAATATGCAATTGATTTCTTTTATTACAATGTGCCTTTTCCACCCACTCGAATAGGCAATTCAAATCGCATGCATGACTAGGCCTATTTTTAGAAAATTGGTCAGTTAACTAAGAGATCAATTAGTTAACAACAATTACAACAACTCAACTAAACTCCTACTAACTCTATTAATGACTAGAGCTCAGATAAATGAGTTTAACTAACTATAACTCCACTAGATTGCTAGATCATAGCCATCAACTCATGTACAACTCTACTTTAATCCCACAAACTCGAATTGACTAATTTAACTAAGTGGCAAGGCCATGTCACTCTTGCTAACTACAACTCAAGTCATCCTACTAATGTGGAATTTCAAATTTCTCCATTTGACTTAGGCACAAGTCAAATGAAGCATTTTATTGCTAGAATTTAACACACCATCTTAGTAAGAAAAGGGTTCTTAACCACCCAAATCCTGCTCCTATGGAATTCAAACTTGCCTCTTTACAAAGCCTTTGTAAAAAAATTATGCATCTTGCTCCTCTGTGGGAATGTACAACAACATGATGATCCTCCTCTACACACAATGTCTCAAGTGATGGTACCTGATGTCTATATGCTTGGACCTATCATGAAACACTGGATTTTTAGATAGTTTTATACAACTCTAATTGTCACAGTGGATTAATGTATGCTCCATACCCTAACTAAAGAGACTAACCAAGATCTTCCTCATCCAAATAACCTCACATGTTGCTTGACTAGCACCCATATACTTGGCCTCTGCTGATCTGAGTGCTACATATTTGTGTTTCCTACTATACCAAGAAATCGTTGTTGACCCAACACTGAAGATAGCTCTTGATGTGCTCTTCTTGTCTGATGGAATCCCTACCCAATCTACATCTATGAGGCCCCTAAGCTTCACTCCATCAGCCCTCTTGTACTATAAACCAAAATATAGTATGCTTGTGAGGTATTTGATAACATGTTTTGTTGATTTCCAGTGAAGTTTGCTAGGTTTCACCATAAATTGACTAAGCTGACTAACTGCAAAACAAATATCATGCCTTATGTTACCCAAGTACATCAAGGACCCCACCCATTGCCTGTAGATAGTGTCATCTCCTGCCTCTCTTGTAGAAGCATCTTCTTTTCTCCAGTTAGTAGCTAGAGGAGTGTCCATGGGCTTGAAATCCTACACATGGAACCTCTTAATAATTTTATAGGTGTACTTCCCCTGACCAACAAATAGCTCTCCATCTCTCTGGCACACCTCCAAACCAAGGAAGTAGTGCATTAAGCCCACATCCTTCATCTCGAACACTCTTGCAAGGTCCTCCTTGCAATATTGGATCAACCTCCCATCTCCTATCAATATCAAATCATAAATATAAAAACTAAGATGAGAAGACTACCATCTACCAAAATGTAGTAGATATTGGCATCTACTTCATACTCAGTGAAGCCTAATTGTAACAGCCCCAAAATAGCTATCTAATTAACTTTAACATTAAATTTAAACTATGAAACCTGGCTTACCTGTGGTAGAAGTAGGCTTACCGCAACAGGGTTTTGGGGACGACTTTCCTCCCAACCGTAGGCTCAATTGTGCAGGATTCTGCTACAACTGGCCACCCCTGAGCCCTCAATCAACGACTACTACCAGTGCTCCTAAGTCTTAGTATACCATTCTCCCAAGAGAATGAAAGATAGCATCTCGGAATGATAGAATGCAAGAATGCCTCTCATCTTCCTCACCATCTATTAAATAGAACAACATTGGATGGGGAACCACATGCACACACTCCATGTGTCTACATGCAACTTGATTTTTAGCCTTCTTTATTTCTTTACTTTTCTTTTGATTTTTAGCTTTCTTGTTTTATTTTCTTCTTTTTGATAGCTTTACTCATTCTTTTTATTGCTTTCTTTGTTTTATTACTATTTATTCTTATTTAGAGCTTTAGTGTAGTTATTACTAATTTTTTTTTGTATATTTTTAAATATCATTTATGATTTATTATTTTTATTATTTATTATTAAGTGATTTATTATTTATTATTT
>APFE030812514.1:3625-74436 GCA_000404065.3 Pinus taeda | reverse complement strand
TATTATTTATTATTATATTATTATATTATTATTTTTATTATTTATTATTTATTATTAAAGGGAGGGATATTACACCAATGCATTGAGATTGGAATCTATTTGAGTGTACCAAGCATGGGATGCCTGCTTGAGACCATAAAAGGCTCTCCTAAGTCTACACACTTGTGTCTCCCTATCAAATGTCTCAAATCCCTCAAGCTACTCTATGTTAATCGCTTCCTCAACCACTTCATTGAGGAAAGTATTTTTAACATCCATTTGGTGGATATTCTACCCAAATTGTGTTTCCAATGTTATTATGGTCTTGATAGAAGAATATATTTCCACGCGAGAAAAATTATTCTCATAATCAATTCCCTCCACCTGTGAGAAGCCTTTGGCCACAAATATAGCCTTGAACTTCTCAACATTACCATCAGTTGCATGCTTCACCTTATACACCCACCTAGAGCTGATAACATATTTTTCCTGAGGTCTAGGCACAACCTCCCAATCATCATTCTTCGTGATGGAGTCATACTCCTCCACCATGGCATCTACCCACATGTGTTGGGAAACTACTTGCTCAAATGAAGAAGGCTTAGAATTAATCAGTTCTATTATGAGTTCCATATATTCGATATATCCTTCTGGTGATCTCCTCTGTTTGTGAAAGGAGCTAGGAGCTCCAGCATGATCCTGAGCATGCTAATATGTTTTCCTCCCTGGTTCTCTTCCTCCCCTCTCTAGAAGGATATATGTGAGTGGGCGCCTCCACTCTACCTCCTCTCTGCTCCTCCACATGTAGCTTCTCCACAATATCTTTTCGATCTGACTGGGGATCCTTTTTCGGAGCTAGAAGCTCCTCTTCTAGTGGAATTCTTAGCTCTCACTCTAGAGAGCTTCTCATGGCCTTCTTCTCATAAAATATGATATATCTCCTCATCACAATCATCCTGAGTGAAGGCATGTACACCTATTAAATCTAAGGTGTCTCTGTGTATCCCACAACTATCCCCTTCCCTATAGTAGGCTCCAACTTTTTCCTGCTATCTTTGGAGACATGAAAATAGATCATGGATCCAAAAATGCGAAAGTGGGATACATCTAGCTTCCTCCTAGAGAAATCCTCTTCAGGTGTGATCATTACAAGAATATTCTGAGGGCTCTTGTTCTGCAAATAAACAACTATATTGCATGCTTTTTCCCATATGTATAGTGGAAATCCTTAGTCATGCAACATTGTTCTTGTATCCCCTACAATGCTTCTATTTTTCCTCTCATCCACTCCATTTTTTTGTGGGTTTTGAGGTGCAATCAACTCCCTCCTAATACCCTCTTTGGCACATAACTCTGTGAAGGCATTAGACACATGATCTCCTCCATTATCATATCTCAGGGATTTAATTTTATGTTCAGTATCATTTTCAACTAAGTTTTTAAATTCAACAAATTTTGAATAAACCTCATATTTCTTCTTCATGGAATAGATCCAACATTTTTGGGGAAAATCATGTATAAAAATCACATAATACATGTTCTTTGCAATTGAGGTTGTAGAAAATGGCCCATAAACATCTGAGTGAACTTGCTCCAAGATGGATCCAACTCTACTATCTCAACCCTGTAAGGAGGATTTGACATATTTTCCAAGAGTGCATACCTTGCACACATCATATTGATCAAGGGTGCATTGGAAGTCCAATGGTGATCTATTTCATTATTTTCAAAGCTCCATGGTGTAGGTGTCCCATGTGCATATGCCATAGCTCTCCAACATTTCGGTGTTGAACATGTTTCTCTTTGCTGCTCAATGCAATGCATGCATCCACCTCTATATTTTAGATATATATTTTTTTAAACACCAATTTGTCTTACTTGTCCCATAGCAACATGCTTCAGATAAGATTTCCCCTTACTAAACACCACTTCATATCCACGATCTTCAAGTATAATTATAGAAACTAAATTTTTCTTCAGACTAAGAACATACATTACATTCTTTAGGTGATGCTCAGAGCTTGACTCCCTCTTAAAGGTGAAAGTGCCAATCCCTTTGGTACTATACCTCCCATCATCTCCAATTTCTATGTGTGATTGTAGGTCCTTCTCTTCCAAGTTGCTGAAGAAATCCTTACTTCCTGTCATATGAAATGAATCACCAAAATCTAAGTACCATACATTGCCTTGTACAGTACTTGCCATGTATGCAATGAGGGTGAAATCCAACTCAAATTGTGATGTGAGAGAATCACCTACTTCTGCTCTTGCAGGCTTCTACCTGGATTTCTTGTGTGGTCACTTGGTTGCATAGTGTCCATATTCATGACAATGAAAACATTTAATTTTACTAAGATCTTTCTTTTTTCCTTGGTTCTGTTTGGAATCTGCCTTGTCTTAGGCCTTCTTTACCTTGGCCTTCTTTCCTTTGCTTGTTAGAGAAAAGTTTTCTTCCTCCTCAAATTTGGGTGTGACCCCATCTCTAGTGTTTCTCCTAATCTCCTCATTCACCAAGTGAGGTCAAAGCCTCTCCCAATCTAGGAGCTTGTCTCTTCCATTAACTGAATCTTGATAGTTGAGCTAGGATTTCGGAAGACCAAGGAGTTTTAAGCTCACAATTTTATATGATGGCACATTTTCTACTACTCCTCCAAGTTCATCTTTGACCCAAGTGAATCTGGATAGGTACTGAGGAATGGTTTCATTTTTCTACATTTGAATGCTCCTGAGTTTATCTCTCATTGCAAATTTCTTGGAATTACTGTTGCTCTAGAATAGATCTATGAGAGTTTTCCACATTACAAATGGAGTCTCCTTTCCATGAAATTTTGAAACCACATGATCACTGACTTCCTCCAAGATAATCCTCCTAGATTTTATTGTGTCTTTCTTCCACTAGGCCAGTTGTTGTGCATCTAATGTTGGTGGTTTTGGAATATCAGTTTGTGTGTATTCCCATACTCCATTTTCATCCAACACAACTTCCATCATGTATTTCCAAGAAAAAAAAAATGAGATGCCCTCTAATGCATATTCAAGCCTCAATCAACTGAAAGACATTGTTCCTACACTGAAGAAGATTTGCACCAAAAACTCTGCAAATTGAAATCTTTCTAAGAGAAGAAGATCTGGAACCTAGTTTCTATGGTGTCTTCAATAGCTCTGACACCATATAGAAATAGCTTGAAATTTGCAGTTTCTAATGAATTTAGACTAAAAACAATAGACATGAATTCATTTTACTTAATCTATGGAAAGGAAAACATACAATAGAAGCACATGCAATAACATACAATCATTCAATCATAATGAACACAGTATTTTTCCTAGGGAACCCAACTGGAAAAAACCCCTCCTCTGTTTTATATTAAATCAGATGAGAATATGGATCTATTATAATGACTGCTTCAATCCTTAAAGCTAAACCTACACTGCAATATTCATATCCTGCTCTCTGAGCTGCTCTAACCAACACTTAGCTAAAATAAGCCTCAACCTTCCTCCTATTTCATTGTGCAATCCTTGAGGAAATTAGCTCCTAAAAGATAGAGAAATTCCCTATTTCCTTACGTAAATCCTAGAGTAATTGTTCACCTACTCCAATGCAAAACCAATACACTCAACTAGTATACAATTGATAATTACAATGTGCATTTTCCTCCAACTCAACTGGGAAATTCAAATTGTATGCATGACTAGGGCTATTTTTAGTAAATTGATCAGTTAACTGAGATATCACTGACTTAACAACAGTTACTACTACTCAACTGAACTCCGACTATCTCTATTCATGACTATATTTGAGATAATTGAGTTTAACTAACTATAACTCCACTATATTGCTAGATCTTAGTTATCAACTTATGCACAACTCTACTTCTAGCCCACAAACTTGAATTGACTAATTTAACTAAGTGACAAGGCCATGTAACTCAACAAGGTAAAATATCAACGTACCGAGTTCTCATTTTTTGAGGTAGAAAAAAATCATCCTATTTTGAAAAGTGTAGATTCAAAATACACCTTTGTTTTGAGCATATTTTTGACACTTTAAATTTTATTATGTATTAACTACGAACATTTTTTTTAAATGTTAGTGATTTTCATGCTAATCTTGAAAAGTGTTGATGCAACATCAACCCCCTTTTTTTAGGGGACTTGTTTTTTACAATTTAAATTTTCTAATGTATTGAGTGTGGATAAATTTTTTAAATGTTGATGATTTTCATGCAGATTTTGAAAAGCATCAACATTTTCTTAAGGCATATTTTTTACACTATAAAATTTCTTATGTCCTAAGTATGCATAATTATTTTTAAATGTGGATTATTTAACCATTTTCCAAGTTGTATTATTCTTCTTCTTGTTTTTTGCCCTGAAATGTTTCTTTTTTAGGGGTTTTCCAAACATGTGTTTTTGTTTTTCTTTGCAATATCTTTTATAATGAATTTTTTTTTTTTGCAAAGTTTAAAAAAATAATAACATTAATATTTTGAGGTTAGGATTTTTTTATATATTCATATATCGTTAGTTAATACTTCAATACACATAAACTAATTGTCACTAAAAATTAATAATTTTAAACGCTCAAAAAAATACGCATTTTGCATATAGATATAAATAATAAAATACATACATTATAATAGTCAGGAAAAATTCACTCTGCAACCCTAATGGTAAGGTGGCCATGAGTTAGGCGGCACGGGAAAACCAAAAACTGCAGCAAACGACAAACACAGAAACCAAGAACCAACAAAAATAACAGAGGAGGAGAGGAGGGAAGAGATCCCCTCCTATCGAGATGCAGTGGCAGGGGAAGGCCAGAACACTAGTAACCAGGTGGAAGAAACAAGAAAACCGGGACCTGTCCTTAGAGCACGATGGCAGGCAGGTAGCAGAGGCAAGTGTTTACCGTGTGCGGTGGAGAAACCAAGATTTATAATCCCGATGAACAAACTGGAGCGATACAAAAGCTACATGTAAGACCATGCGCTAACCTGCAAATTCATCGAAGTTTGGCTAATGGAAAAGGACCTCACCAAATGGATCCAGCAAAAATGGCAACCTCGAGGCCATATCGAGTTAAAGTTGGGAGCAAGATGCTTCTTCACGGTAATCTTCTCGAACCTACAAGATAAAGAAAAAGTGTTTGAAAATGGCCATACTTTCACTATAATGTTGGACTGTTTATGAGATACTGGGAAGAATGTTATAACCCTAACAAGGAAAAATTCTTAGCAACCCCGGTATGGGTAAGGTTAATCAGGCAACTAGTGGATTTCTGGGATCCATAAATCTTAGAGAATATAGGAAACATAATAGGAAGCTTTGTTAAAATAGCTGAAACTACAAAAAAGGGAAGATACACCTCATATGCTAGAATTTGTGTCTACATGAATATAGTTGACCCTATTCCAAATACATTCAAGCTAGAGTATCATGCGGAAGTATGGCAGCAAACCCTTGACTATGAGCACATTCCATTCAGATGCAGAAGATTTCATGAGTATGGACATCTTTTCAAGGAAGGGTTTCAGGAAGTAAAAAAAAAAAAAAAAAAAGACACACAAGAGGGAACCCCAATGAAGGAAGGAAAGAACAACAAACCCAGCCAAGTAATACAAACAACTTTGAAATCCTACAAGAAGAAGAAGAAGATAATGAGACCCAAATAATGGATTATCAGGGAGAAAAGGGAGAGGAAAGTAGCTCAAGTCAAGGCAAATCACATACTAAGAGAAAGGCAGAAAATGAACCAACAGAGAAGGAGGAAAAGGAAGCGAGGGAAAAGATGGAGAATGCAGTAATGGAAATTGACAGAAACAAAGGAGAATAACTATGCTCATAAGAAGAAGTATTGCGGAAACTTCTAGATGAATGGAGACACCTGGATGAAAGATTCATTCCAGGAGAGCAAAAAAGAATATATAGAGAAATTTTTCAACAGTACCAAGCGAAGCAGGGACAAGGAAAGTTGGAAATGGTAGAACAGATAGGCCTCCAACGGGATAATACTCAAGACCATCAAAGCAAAACAAAAGGAAGGAAAAAAAGAGGTAGGCGAAATATACAGGAATCGATACAAATCATGGGAGAAATGTTAATGAAAATCAGGAGAGTAGTTTCGCTCTCGACGGTATTCCACCATTCAAGCCACACACCCCAATCATAATCACATCCTGGAATATAAGAGGCCTGAATAGTAAAGGCAAATAGAGACACTTAGGAGAAAGGCTAAGAAAAGAAAAACTCTAACTAATGTTGTTACAGGAAAAAAAATGTCTCAGAAAGGAAAATGGATGAAATCCTAAACAAAATCAAACCGAAATATGAATGCATGACCATAGATACGAAAGGCAGTGCGGGAGGCATAGCAATACTATGGAACCCTGCATAAATAATAGCAGATTACTGGATAGGCATGAAAAGAATACTCACGGGGAAGTTCTGGTTAATCAGAAATAGGGAATGGTTTCTAGTTTCGGTAGTATATGGCCCTCATACACTAGTGGAAAGAGGAAGCTTCCTCCTCCAACTTCAGTAGCTAGGAAACCTTCGTGAAGAAAAGTTGTGGTTGATAACAGGAGACTTTAACATGATAACATCAAAAGATGAGGAGAAAGGGGGACTATAAAGAGAATAGCTAGAGATGGAGAGATTCAAGGACCTTCAGGAAGAAATGAAAATGGTAGATATCCCAACCATAAGTGGAAAAATACACATGGAACAATCGACGAGGAGGGAGCAGACAAATAGCATCAAGGTTAGAAAAATTCCTAGCAACAGAACACTTCATGGGAAAAGATATCTTCTATGAAGCAACAATCCTCCCGTGTCTAGGGTTGGATCACTGGCCCATCAAATTAGAAATATATATGAATCAAAAGAACCATAATAGACCCTTCAGGTTTGAGGCATTCTGGTTGAGAGATCCCATATTCATAGAAAAGATGAAGAATTGGTGGAAGGACACTGAGACTGGGATGGAAGGAAGAAATAAAATGCACACTCTCCATCTCAGATAAAAAGATTTGAAAGGAAGGATAAAGAAGTGGAACAGAGAAGAATTTGGAAATATTCAAAAGGAACAAGAAATGCTCCAGATAAAGATGAAACAAATACAACAGAAAATCATAGATGAAGGGAGAAATGAAGAACTGGCAGAAGAAGAAGCACTGGTGCTAAATAAACTGGAGGAAAGAAGAAAACAAGAGGAAATCTTATGGAAACAAAAATCAAGAATCCAATGGCTAAAAGAAGGATAAGGAAACACGAAACTCTTCCATAAGGCAATGTTGCAGCACCAACAACAAAATAGAATATTCTCCCTAAAAGACAATCAAGGCAACAGGCTAACACAGAAAGCTGAAATGGAGAATTTGTTGGTACATCATTTTAAAGAGCTCCTGACAGAACCCAATATCAGAAGGGAGGACAACATTGATAAAATTAGTCAACATATCCCCAAAATAGTGACTAGAGACCAGAACTTGGCACTCCTAAGGGTCATAATGAAAGCAAAGGTGGAGGAGGTAATAAAAAAGATGGCAAAGAATAAAGCACCTGGGCCAAATGGATTCACCTCAGAATTCTATCAAGCCACGTGGAACTTCATGAGTGAGGATATAGTGAATGCATTAGAAGAGTCTAGATGCACCAAAAGAATGCACCTGGCCTTGAATGCTACATTCCTAGCCCTGATACCAAAGACAGAGAACTCAGAAGAACCGCAAGGATTCCGACCAATAGCGCTCTGCAACGTTATATATAAAATACTAGCTACAATCATGGTGAATAGACTAAAACCAATACTACTAGAGTTGATATCCCAGGAGCAGACGGGGTTTGTCAAAGACAGACAAATAATAGATGGCATAGTGGTAGCACAAGAAGCAATTCACTCACTGAAAAATTCAAAAACCAAAGGGATGCTGATAAAACTAGACCTAGCCAAAGCTTATGACAGATTTAGTTTGGGATACCTCCAACAAATCCTAAAGGCATACGGTTTTGATGACAGGTGGATAAACTGGGTAATGTCAATGATAACTACACTAATTATGTTAGTATTATTAAACGGGTTACCAACAGAAGCCTTCAATCCTTCTAGAGGACTCAGGCAGGGTGACTCGATATCCACGTTCCTATTTATCCTTGCAGCGGATGGACTAGGAAGACTAATAAAATCCAAAGTTAGTAGCGAACAACTGAAAGGATTACAACTATGGGGAAATGACCTACCTCTAACCCACCAACAATTTGTCGATTATGTTATGTTATACGGACAGGAAACACTCAAAGAAGCAAAAAAAATAATGGAAATTCTCACATAAGTCATAGGGGCCTCGGGGACAGAGATAAGTAAAGAAAAATCTGAAATTTATTTCTTCAAAACCCAAGCTTCCTCCCAAGCCTTCCTGGCAAGAACCATGGGATTCAGAGTCGGGAAATTCCCGACAAAGTACTTAGGCATCCTATTAAATGACAAGCAAAACAAAGTTGTTAACTAGGGTACCCTGATGGGTAAGATTCAAAGGAGAATGCAAAACTAGACATTCAATGCTTTGAACATCCTGAGCTACATAATCCTACTAAAATCAGTGCTCCAATACAGACCGATCTATCAATTGACCAGCCAAGCCACACCTAAAACAATCTGTCGAAAAATAGTAGTTATGTTTAGAAAGTTCTTATGGCAAGGGTCGAGTAAGATAAAAAAAACGGGTGCTTCTATCTTGGAGTTGGCTAAGTAAATCCATAAAAGAAGGAGGACTAGGCCTAAGAGACCCATACATCCTAAACCAGGTAATGGGGGAAAAGTTGTGGTGGCGATGGATACGGGGAGGGGATGACCTATGGAAAAAACTATGGGAGAGAAAATATGAGATGCCCAAGTTTCCAGAAGGAAAGCTGAGAAGCCAAACCGAAAAGAAAGGCTCTACAATCTGGAACTTGGCAAGAGCCAACATGGATCTGATCAGGGAGCATAGCTTCTAGGAAGTAAGAGAGGGGGATAAAGTGAATTTCTGGGAAGAGGCATGGCAACGGAGAGAAAAACTCAACAAACAGCCTCTACTCCAAGAGATCCACCAGTTCACCATCCAAACTGAGGGAGATATAGTACGAAACTACTAGAGCCCAGAGTCGGATGGATATTGGAGAAAGTGGAAACAAAAGGAAAATTGGCCAAAAGAACCTGTAACAGCTCACTGGGAAATATATGAAAAGGAAATGGAAACAAGGAAAGTAGCAGTCAAAGAAGGGACAGACACTCTAATATGGGGAAATAGAATCAAAGTTATGTTCACAATAGCCGAAGGATACCATCTAAAAGCAGGATACAACAGACACCTAGAAACAAAAAAAATGGAAAAGCATATGGAAAACAAAAACATGGCCGAAGGTAGCATTTTTTACCTGGATCCTGAGCCACAGGAGAGCACTAATATGGGACCAACTAAGGAAGAAAGGAACGCAAGGCCCATCATGATGCGCCCTCTGCCGAGAACAAGAAGAAACCATGGAGCATTTAACCAACACTTGCAAAGTCAGTGATAACCTGTGGAGACAACATCAACAACTTTTTGAAATCAGAGATAGAGACATAAACAACATGAAAATAACGATAGAAAATTGGAGGAACAAACCTTACCAGAATAAAATCCTGAATAGGGCTTGGAAACTCTCAATAGGATTCATTCTATGGAACATCTGGAAAGAGCGGAACCGCCTGATTTTCAAGGAGGATGGTAGAGAAAATAACGAGATATGGAACCAAATCATCCAAAATATAAGAGATACCATTCTCACAAAGAGGTGGTACGAGGAGGATTGGAAAACTGACCAAACAGAGACAAGAATAATGACACACCTGCAACTAAAGCCTAGTATGACGAACAAGATAGCAAGGAAATACCAAACTAATGAGATGGAAGAGGTCAATCACTACTGAAATACTCAATAAGGGTTCATCAAGTTGAATTTCGATGGGGCAGCAAAAGGAAACCCAGGAGAGGCAGGACTGGTGGAGTATTCAAAGACGACAAGGGAACGACGCTCAAAATCTATATGATGGACTGCGGCAACGCAACAAACAACGAAGAAGAGCTTCATGCACAAAAAAGAGGGCTGGAAATCGCCATAAGGGAGGAATACCAAAAGCTACAGGTAGAAGGAGATACGAAACTGGTAGTGGATATAGTCAAACAGCTACAGCAAGGAACACCAGAGAAAAAAATCAGTTGTAGCTAGAGAACCGCCTGGTTGGTGAAGGAGATAAGTAAACTCCTAAGACAGGTAGCCTACATCCTTCCCACCCATGTGAGAAGGAAGGGCAACGAACCAACAGATAATCTAGCAAATTGGTGTTGCAGGAATGGTGGAAGAACTCTGGATGCAAGTGAGGCCGAGCTAATTCAAGTGGAGGAGATGGCAAACTTAATGCAATTCCTCAAAAAATACAAACATGGAGAGAGGAACTCAAAATCCAAGAACATCAGAGAAAATATAGAGAAACCAGGGAGGCACGGCCGGGAAGGAGAAGGAAGAGGACAAGGGGGGAAGGACGGATGCGGAGAATGAAGTGAGTGGATAGGTAATCTAGTAGGTGACGGAGCAGGGCAGAGAAGGTACAACTCCCGAGAGTACGAGGGCAGTGACGAATGAGAATGATAGAGAGGATGATAGGGCAAAGAGCAAGAGGGCGGGCAGAAGAATGATACCAAGTGGCAGAACAAGGACAGTAGTAACACAGCAAGAGCAGCCGGGAGAAAGTGTGGATTAATGAGAGGTGACACCAGAAAGGACAGAAGGGCAGCATCCTGAAATGAGGATGAAGAGATCTGCGCCGGTAACAAAGCTAGACAGGTGGCAGTAAAGTCAAGGGACCGGAGGGAGAGAGGAATAAAACTTAACGAAAACAAGAATATAGAAAATTTCATGCAGATGAAGACGAGGAAAGCTGGTGAGAAGGAAGGTGGCAGAAGAGCGAAGACACAGGTGGTAGAAGGAAGAGGCAATAGATCGAAAAGTTTGTATGGAGTCCTTTCACTCCACATTCCTACTAGACTCAAAAGTATTTTCAGTGGGAAAATAGGAAGACTAAGTGGGAACATGTATAAGACTATAAAAAAGGATAACAGAACTTCCTGCGATAAGGGCAAAACCAATTCTGCAGAGCATCTGAATTTCCAGGGCAGGGAGATTGGGCGGGATGGGTCTCACACCCAGGAAGGGAGAGGGCCATCCTGGGAAAAAATCTTGTAGTATTCACCAAAATAACATGACCCTAGCCAACCCTGTAGGAATTGATGGGAGCGAGCTAGTAGACAAAAGGGAAGAAACCTAGGAGGGAAAAAACCTAAGGATTAGAGGGAACTAAGAAATCAAGAAACCTAGGGGGGAGGGAAGGAGAGCCGGCTCCATGAAACCTGTTGACAAGACAGGGAGACCCTGGGAAAGGTGGAAACAAAACCTAACCTCATCCGGGGAGGAACCCACGAGGTCAACTAAAATGGAAAGGCAGGGCACAGATTGCTGCCAGGGGAGGAAAAAGGGAAGAATCCCAAGAAAATACCAAACCCCGACAAAAAAAAGGACCAGCTCTAAACCCAATCTGACCAAAAACTCGAAGGTAGCAAATACAGGAAAGGGAAAGAAAATCAGCAAGTGGGAAATTGCTTTGATTCAATATTAGAACTCTGATAAATGCATCGATTTTGTGATAGGTATATTAACATACCGGGGAAAGTACAGTGAATAGAACAGAGAACACCAGGAAGAAGATAGTTGCAGCCAGGCAGGGAGCAAAATGGCCCCCAAGAGAGGAAAGAGAGTAACCAAGACGGAAGAAGGAACAAGTGGGCCGACCAGGAAAAGAGGTAGGAAACCAGGCAGTGAACATATGAAGACAATCATCGACGCCTACATGGCAAGGAATCCGTTGGACATTAGAGCCCAAATTTCGAGTTGGGAGAGGGAACTGAACAATAGGATCAAGCACCAGGACATCCCCATGGAAGAGTGGGAAAGCATGGTGCCGAACCCCTGAAACACTCACGGGAGGCATTCCCTATTCAGGAAAACCATACAACAGTACTGGGTAATGAAGAACGTGGTGGCACGGGCCATGACCCTACATCGAGAACAAACTGTGGGAGAAGAAGTAGAGGCACATAACAAGAACAAGGAAAAGGACCCAGTCTGGGCACAACTACTCAGGGAGATAGCGACAATTCAGATACAGACCTACAGAAATAACATGGCCTTGGGTGTATTGCACTGACTCTGAAAGACCTGAAGTGGAGAATTGAGTAGCAGAGTGAGATTCCAGGATCCAGTGCCAAGGCACCAGCCCCGATAATATCCTCAGATGAGGATTGAAGCAGTGAATCAGTTTGCTATCAAAAAGGCCTCTTTTGATGAAATGCATTTACATGTTTAATTTGTTTTCTAGGAACGGTAGTATTAACAATTAAAACAGTGATGCTAGATGGATAGCAATAAACCTATTTAAATTTTGGACAGGGTTTAAAGCTGACATGTGGTTATTTGGTTTCCTTCAAAAAGGTAAACCACCTGGAGCAAATGGTTGTTAAATTTTTTGAAAATGGAATATAAATAGAGGCACTGCCAAGCTTACAAAAAAATAATAATAATAAAATACATGTTTCATGACTTTTTCACTAAAAATGACATGTTAAATAAAATATTCTTATGAAAAAATTAAATTAAAAAGTTGGAAAAACAACAAATTTTATGAGATTTTTATGAATTTTATATCAAAGATTATGATAATTTAAAGTTTTAATTTTAAAAAAAAAAATGATTCAATATAAAATTAAAGTAATCTAACAAAAAAATGTAAAAAATTAAGCAATAAAAAATTTTATTAAAAAATTAAAAACATATATATATATGATTAAATTTAAAAACAAAAAAAATTTAAAATTTCAATTATATATATATATATATAATATATATATATTATATATAATATAATAAACTTTTTTGGGAAAAAGTTTAAAAAAAAAAAGAAAACAAAAAATAAAATACAAAATATTAAAAAACATTTAAAAAAATCTAGGTCCCCGGGCCCTAGACGGGGTCAGATCGATTCCAAGAATCACTCTTGCCCTACTTAAGTATTACAATTTAGATTACAATTTAGTTCTTGGGCGTGACTATGTTTATGACATGGGAGCTATTGTTTCAACACTCTTTCGAGTGATGTGTTTCCCGCATGAAGGCAGAATTGTCACCATTGACCAGTTTTCATTTCCTGGTCCAAATATGGCTTCCAGTCAACCATAGTTCCTAACTGGTCCTTTTGTCCCAATGGTATCTTCCCTGCCACAGGTCAATTATGTGGCAAACCACTCCATGCCTACATCCACTGACGATCAATTCAGTGATGTTGTACATTATGTACTGGAGGCATTGGAACCAGATCTCTGATTCCTTGTTACGGATCCCTTCCAGAGCATTTTTCTCCCATATGATGAGAACCTCTTGGAATTCATGACCTCTTATGGGTCGTGATTAAGGAATTTGAGGATAGTTCTTGGTCTTGTGTCAACATCGTTAAAAAATGAAACAAAGGATTATGAGGATAGTTCCTCGTCTTGTGTCAACCTCGTTAAAAAATGAAACAAAGGAGTATGAGGATAGTTCATGGTCTTGTGTCAACCTCATTAAAAAATGAAACAAAGGAGTATGAGGATAGTTTCTGGTCTTGTGTCAACTTGGTTAAAAAATGAAACAAAGAATATAAGGATAGTTCATTGTCTTGTGTCAACCTCATTAAAAAATGAAACAAGGAAAAAGAGGATAGTTCCTTGTCTTGTGTCAACCTCCCTAAAAAATGAAACAAAGGTAAGTGTGGGCAGTTCCTTGTCTTGTGTCAACTTCGTTAAAAAATGAAACAAGGAATATGAGCATAGTTCCTTGTCTTGTGTCAAGCTCATTAAAAAATCAAACAAGGAATATGAGCATAGTTCCTTGTCTTATCTCAAGCTCGTTAAAAAATGAAACAAAGGATATGAGAATAGTTCCTTGTCTTGTGTCAATCTCATTAAAAAATGAAACAAGGAATCTGAGCAAAGTTCCTTGTCTTGTGTTAAGCTCATTAAAAAATGAAACAAGGTCCCTTAGAGCAAAGTTCCAATTCGAGTCTTTGATTAGATCTCGTAAAATCCCAGTCGAGTCTTTCATTTGATCTCGTAAATGAACCTTCAATCCATCCACCTGATAGCCACGAGTAGTCTACTCAGGTGAATGCAATGAAGCTTGGGGGGCATGCACATAGAATCGAGTCATCATGTTAGGGGCATGTAAACTAAATCCAAGCATGGTTTTTCTTGTTTCAAGCTTGTGTAAAAATGAAACTGAATCCAAGCATAGTTTTCGTTTCAAGCTTGTGTAAACATGAAACTAAATCCAAGCATAGTTTTTCATTTCAAGCTTGTGTAAACATGAAACTGAATCTAAGCATAGTTCCCTATGGTTCAAGTTTGTGTAAATTCAAAGGCATATAGAATCTATGTCTCTGGTCAAAGAGACGTGGAAATAAGCCATGATGTCAACTTCGATGAAGACACTACACTTAGGAAGGCCAAAGATCTCCCCATTCCAAGAAACAATAATGATGATGTTGCAGAAAAGTTGGATGAACCTCCAATAAATGAGCATATGCCCGATGTTGAAGGCCCGATGGATCCCATTGATCCACCTCCTAGTGATCCCTCTACCTCATGGAAAAGACCTTTATGGTTGAAAGATACTCTCGTAGATGTTAAAAGACATATTGTTGCAAGAGGGACATTCAGTGAAAGCAAGAAGTCGAATAGGTATTAAGGGTACTTGCTATGAGTATTGTTGTTCAATCTGAGCCATGTACGTTCGAATAAATCATAAAACGCCAGTTCTGGAAGGATGCAATGAATCAGGAATATGAATCTATCATGAAAAATGATGTATGGGATGTGGTGCCTAGACCGAAGGACAAGTTTGTAGTCATCTCAAAATGGTTATACAAAATTAAACATGGAATTGATGGGATTGCTAAGGAATACAAGGCCAAGTTCATTGCTCGAGACTTCTCTCAAAAGGAAGGAGTGGACTATGACGAGAAATTTGCACCAGTTGCCCGATATACCATTATCTGATCGATTATTGCTCTCGTTGCCTCTCAAGGATGGAGCCTACATCAAATGGACATTAAGACTGTTTTCTTGCATAGCTCGCTTAAGGAGGAAGTCTACTTGGAACAACCTTAGTGGTTCGAAGTGCAAGATCGAAGGACACACATATGCAAGTTGGAGAAAGCCCTCTATGGGTTGAAGCAAGCCCCTAGGGCTTGGTATGAGTGGATTGATAGTTATCTTAAGAAGTTGGGATTCACGAGGAGCAATGTTGATCCTAATTTATGGTTCAAGATTCAAAAGGACATGCCTCTCATCTTGGTCCTTTATACTTCAAGGTTCAAAAGGACATGCCTCTCGTCTTGGTCCTTTATGTAGATGATCTCTTTCTAACAGGTGCAGACCCTCTCAATTATCAATGCAAGAGGGAGTTGGATTATGAGTTCGAGATGAAGGACCTAAGACTGATGCACTACTTCCTAGGCCTGGAAGTCTAGCAAAAGTCAGGTGAGATTTTCCTTTCGCGAGGAAAATACATTGTGAAATTGCTTAAGAGATGTGGGATGGTGGATTGCAAGTTTGTGCCTACTCTGATGGAACTCAACTTCAAGAAGCTATGTGGAAGTGAAGTTGGGTCCGAATTGACAAACCCTTCTGAATATAGACAACTTGTGGGGAGCATGATGTTCTTGGTAAAATCTCGTCCAAATATATGCTTCGTTGTGAATACATTGATTCAATTTATGGTCAAGCCTCATCACACACTGGATTACTACTAACAATCTCTTCAAATATCTTCATGGCACAATCAACTATGCACTGAGATACACTGTCGAGAATTTGAGGCTACATGGATATATTGACGCTGACTAGGTTGGAAGTGTGGTGGATCAAAAGAGCACATCAAGATGTTGCTTGCTTCTCATTAGGTTTTGCTTCGATTTCATGGATGAGCAGGAAGCAGAAATCAGTTACTTTAAGCACCACCGAGGTCAAATACATTGCAACTAGTATGGTGTGTTGTTAAGTTTTTTGGTTGAGGAAGCTCTTCAGTGAGCTATTTGAGCACGTGTTGGATAACACCGTGATCTTCTTCAACAACCAGAGTGGGATTCGCCTTTCAAAGAGCCTTGTGTTCCACGACCGCTCCAAGCACATTGATATCAAGTACCACTTTATCCGGGATATGGTACAGCGAGGAGCAATAAGGCCCTAACACATCAGGACTGATGCGTAGGTCGCAAACATCCTCACGAAGCCCTTAAGGAAGGTCAAATTCTTAGCCTTTTGAGAAAGACTTGGAGTTGTGGAAAGACCCTCCCATGAGGATTCCGCTTGAGTTGGACATTGAGCTCTAGGAGCTCCTGGGGGCTTAGGGTACTTCTTACTATGAGCGACCATAGGGTGACTGGTTCACCTTCCCCTATTGGTGCATTATGTATAGGGTGAATTTTTTACCTTCTCGTGTGATACCTCATTATGGTTGACATGTGTGTAGGGTGAGTGGTTCACCTTCCCCTACAATTGATGACACGTTGGTGTAGGGTGAGTGGTTCACCTTCCCCCATGATTGACATATGCATAGAATGAGTGGTTCACCTTCTCCTGTGGCATATGAACCGGATGAGTGGTTCACATTCTCCTGCTAATGCCCTAGCATACATCATACCCATATAGTCCAGGACTCACGGTAAGTACCTCTCATCTGGCGAATGAGTTGGTAAAAGTGGTTAGGGACCATAGCACTACCAATGGACGAATCATGTATTGTCATACTCCCTATGACTAGGATGCATGGTGTTCAACAACTTGATATGGGATCAAGTCTAATTGAGGTTCTACCTCTAGACTTACTTTTGTTAGTGGAGAGGGATAAGGTCTTGTGACTCACTCTAGATCGATTCTTCTTCGTTGTTCATATCATTGTTCAGTAGAGTATAGCTGAGAAAATATTTAGAGATCGTACATGACGACAAGGTAGCATGATGATCAATGATGATGGATGGATTGGCAAGTGGAATTCTCCCTAGTTGAGAGGGAGTGTTAAAATTATAAACTAGGGTCGAATTCCACCTTAGGGCAACTCATTTGATCGAGATGATGATTCATTAAATTCCTCTTTTCGAGAGGACCAAAATTGATATAAAGATCATCTAATTTGGACAAGCAAAAGCATGTTTTTGAATTTATGCCCACACGTGCAAATTGTTCAGGTCAGCCACATCATCATGTAGGCTCATGAAGCCCAATGGATGTGACTCTTCACCCTCAACGACTTGTATAAATACAAGTTCCCTCTCACGTCATTTGGCATCATCATCACACATTTCTTCTCTCCTTCTCTCATTGGTTTGTACAGCGATTGGACAGATCTTCTCTCTCTCACACGTGTGGCAGAAGGACAAATTTTTTGGGCAAATTGCAGGGCCGAATTTCAAGACTATTACAAGGGTTTGACCAACGTTGATCGATCATTTTCACTGATACTTTGACTACGATTTTTGTGGGAAAATAGTTTTTGGCAAACCGTAGAGTCTGCCACATGAACCGATAATTTCTGGGCACTTTGACCACCAAGTTGACTACAAAGTTGACCAAGTTTGCCCACAATTTTCAAGACTTTTTTGGGCTGAATTTGACCACCTTATCAACGCGAATTTGATCGAGCTTCAAGAGGACTGTTGACTGATGCATTGACCATATTTGACTTTCTAGTTACGTTGATTTTGATTGCAGTTGACTACAGATTTGATAGGGTTGTTTTGACTTTAATTGGACAAGTCAATTTTGACTTTTGTACTCTCTCTCTTTGTTGAATATTTGATATAATAATAAGAAGAGTTGATCAAATGGCTTTCCCACATTGGGGTTTTTCCCTGGCATCCACCAAATCTACCTCTCGTCTTGGCTTGTCTTCTGCATTTTATTTTAGGTTCTATCTACAATGACTATCAATGTGATTTATGATTAATATGATTACTATTGGAAAACTAAATTGAAATTGTCATTGGACCACTAAAGGAACATTGAAGTAATTGTGCTAAGCATAGAACATACCATTGTTAACTAAAATTAACATGGTATCAAAGCCTAGGGGAGACAAAGCCCAAGCAAGAGAGAGAAAAGCAATCACCAAGAAAGGTTTATTGGACAAGCTTCAATGGCTTCTTCATCATACTTCAAGACTGAGGACAAGCTCAATGAAAAATCTAACTATCATGTGTGGAAAATGACTTTGGACCTAACTTTGGAGGAGCATGAAGTATTGGACTATGTGCAGAAAAAAGTGGTGGAGCCTCCTTCAAATGCACTAGCTGTTGCTAAGACGAAATATAGAAAAGGTGAGGTCAAAGCAAAGAAAATTTTGGTTGATTCTATTCAAAAAAATTTGGTTGCCTATATTTTTTATTTAGAAACTTCTAAAGAAATATATGATAAGTCGGTTGGGATGTTCAAAGTGAACAATGCCAATCAAATCCTCTTTCTCAAAAACAAGTTGAAGGACATCAAGATGGATAAAAGGGAGTCCATCCAATCTTACCTCGTGAGGATCACACAAATCAAGAATGACCTTTTATCTATTGGGGAAGTTATTGCTAACAGAGAGCTCATTGTCATTGCACTTGGGGGTCTTTCAAGAGCATGGGATGTGTTTAACACCACCATTCTCAACAATAACAAGATTCCTAGCTTCGATGAATTTGGCTAGATACACTCAAGAGGAGACAAGGATGATGGAGAGAGACAAGCCTTCAAATGGAAATGAACCCAATGCTTACTCTGCTCATGAAAAGAAGAAAAATAATGTTGGTCCAAGGAGACAGTGTCAAGGGTTCAAGTAGGGATTCAAAGAAGGAAGAAAACGAAGGTGTTTCAATTGTAACAAGTTCGGCCACTATGCTAGAAAGTGTCCTCACGAGAAGAACTCTCTAGGGGATGATGACAACAACAACAACAACAACAAAGGAAATGTCAATCAAAGGAACAACAAATTCAATAATAAACGAGAAAGGAATGCTCCCATTGCTCGATATGGAAATGATCTACCTCCCAAAAGATCAAGAAACTCCAGGTGTGAGGAAAGTAATGTTGTAAGAAAAACAAAAGGAATTTTATCTTATCTTCGCTCTATCTACTGCCTCTCCTTCGGACACTTTGGATCGTTGGTTGATTGATAGTGGAGCCTCGAGGGACTTCATGTTGAAGAAAATGTAACTAGGTTCGGTCTTCATAATGATTTGATCTTTGAAAATGATGTGATAAAAGAAAATAAATTTATTTTGTATGCCTTGTTGCATGGGTTTCATGAGCAATAAATGTCATAGGTCAAAGACTTCTTAATATCTTTAGGATCTATTAATAATGTCAAAGAGTCAAGTCATATCTGAAGCAACTCTTCTTGAGCCTATATTTAATCTATACTAGTCTACAAAATGTGTAGAAGCCCTCCAAAGACAAAGCACAATCCTCCAACTAAAAGCACAAAAAAGTTAGCAAGAAAAACGAGAAGGAGATCATCATGTAGGCCTCAAAATTAATTAAATAGAAAAAATGGCAATCACATCGGCTCAATAAATAGACATATCGGTTCACTTGTTAAAGGCGGCTCAAATATGGAGACAAACCACTATAAATACCCCGTCAAGGTATCCGCAAAAGGTAGACATACAACTCGCATTTTTCTCTGAAATTTTCGGATGGGTGTATAGGCTGAGATCTGCATTACAGGAAGGTCGTTGTTCAGGGTTTCGAATGGAGAGATATTACTACGCTATTCAAATCGGCATAAGGTCTAAGGTCCGCATAAAGGGAGGGAAGAACAGTGGTGATTCCAGTGAGTAATCACGGTATCAAATCCTCATAGATCCCTAAGATCTCTACTCTTTCAGACAATATCACAGAAGTATAGTCTCGGCATGATTGTGATAAGAAAGATCTCGAGAAATCACAGTATTCTCCTCGGTTGTAGTTTGATGATATTGATCCCGGTGAAGGTTGAAATCACAGTCATAATTTCGGTGATGAAGATGAACCCAGGGATCCCATTGTAGCACAAACAATGTAGGCATTCTAGATACAATCAAGATCTAGGTACAAGTATGAGAAGGAGTCCAGTATGCACTTTGTCTGATGAACACAGTCATGACCTTGACATAATGAGGATATAAGGTCATGATCCTAATCAATGTCTCAATGATGATGCAGCGATGACCTCAGTATAGCGAAGTGGATCTATAGAGAGTAATCACAATATCAAATCCTCACAGATCCCTGAGATATCTACTCTTTCGGATGGTATCACAGAATTATAGTCTCGGCATGATTGTGATAAGAAAGATCTCGAGAAATCACAGTATTCTCCTCGGTGGCAGTTTGATGATACTGATCTCGATGAAGGTTGAAATCACAGTCATAATTTCAGTGATGAAGATGAACCCAGGAATCCCATTGTAGTACAAACAGTGTCAGCATCCTAGATACAGTGAAGATCTTGGTACAAGTATGAGAAGGAGTCCAGTATGCATTTTGTCTAATGAACACAGTCAAGACCTCAGCATAATGAGGATGTAAGATCATGATCCTAATTAATGTCTCTGTGATGATGCAGCTATGATCTCAGTACAGCGAAGTGGATCTATAGAGAGTAATCACGGTATCAAATCCTCGCAGAGCACTGAGATCTCTACTCTTTCGGATGGTATCACAGAAGTATAGTCTCAACATGATTGTGATAAGAAAGATCTCGAGAAATCGCAGTATTCTCCTCTGTGGTAGTTTGATGATACTAATCTCGGTGAAGGTTGAAATCACAGTCATAATTTCGGCGATGAAGAAGAACCCAGGAATCCCATCGTAGCACAAACAGTCTCGGCATTCTAGATATAATCAAGATCTCGGTACAAGTATGAGAAGGAGTCTAATATGCACTTTGTCTGATGAACACAGTCATGACCTCAGCATAATGAGGATGTAAGGTCATGATCCTAATCAAGGTCTTGGTGATGATACAACGATGATCTCAGTACAACGAAGTGGACCTATAGAGAAACAGTGATGCCTTTCAGTGGATCTAAGTGCGGCTCTCAATCATGCATATAATGATCTCAATGTCATGATGAAGACCTCAATGAAAGGTACAGCAATGATGTTGCAGCAGTGATAAAGATTAGGATGGTGCAGCAGTGATGACCTAGGTGGTGCGGTGAAGATAATGATCTCAAGCAGTGACAAGGAAGGGGATTGGTGTCTTGGTCTTGGGGTGGCTAAAGATGTCAAGGGTCATGGTCTTGGTATTTGTCAATTGGAATTTCTATAAGAAGAATTTTGTGCGGGTTTTCCTCTCCAAGAGGGAGAGGTTTTGGCCCTAGCAGAAAGCCAAATATCTTGTGTTCTTGTCTCTTTGTTTTTTATAGCAGTTTGATGAAGCAAACACACATACCAATAATAATAAGAAGATCATGCTAAGATAAAATTGCAAAAGAACTTCACAAATTGTTATCAAGTTAAGAATAATATCACTAATTCTTCATGCCCTAGATTCTTCAACATGGTATCAGAGTGAAGGTTTAGAAGTCAAAGGAAGGGCAGAAAAGAGAAATCAAGTTTCAAGCAAAGCACCAAAGCAAGTCGAAAGGAATCAAGATCTACACTAGAGAATCAGTCTACAACAACAATCTACAACAACCCACCGTGTCGGTCTATGTCATACCACAGTGATCTCAATGTACCAGTGATAGTCACAACCTCGGATTGAATCCTTTCTATAAATAGAACAGTCTTGACATCTTGGATTCCCAAAAGCTTGAGGATTCATACTCAAGGGCATATAGAAGCAGATCATCTACAACATAGTGCTCAGTAATGGCTCTCACTTCACCTCAGTCACAGTTTGCATGGACAGTACTCGATGTAGAATGAAGGTGTTCGTTGACACAGCCATAATAAATCTGACTGATGGGTCTCTATACATCATGGCAAGCAACCTCAAGTCGATGCTTCATACTACAAGGTTCCTTATGTAACCCAATTTTATCAGTAGTTTGTTGGATATATAAATCAAGATAGCTCGAAGGCAAAGAAGGCAATATTCCTATCAAGGATCTCGGTGGAAGGAAGCATCAATACATCTACTCCAACTATTGCCAACATGATCATTGTGAAGATTTCATCTTCACATCTCAAGTAAGTATTTTCATTAAACATTTTTTTGGTGAAATGACTTCATGACTGCAAGGATATCTATAGATAGATGGGTCATCAAAGGTCCTTGCATATAATAAGAAGGATTGACATAATCCTTATGGAAAAGAGAAGTCAGTGAACAAGTCTCCTTTGAATTCATGAGAGGGAACTCTTAAAAGTCCTCTCATCTCTATGTAGCAAGAAAGGAGACAGAAAAGAAATATATTAAATGCTAGAAGACGTACTCTCTGAAATGCAATAAAGAAGGTCATCTTCATGAGATCTTGATTGGGAGATCTGAGCATTAGAGGAATTTTGAGGTCTAAAATGGGCCTCCTAAGAAAAATGTACATCCAAATTAAACTTTATAAGAACCAATACGATTCAATATGATGATGTCAACCATGGGGGATGATTCACCACTTTTGGAGTAAAAAAACAAATATAATAAAATAATAAAACTACTTTTTCAACTCGGACTTTCAACTTATCTCCCTAAGGTTTACTCAAATTTCGAGCGGGAGTACACATTGGATTTATTTCCTCATCCAAGGAGTACCCATGTTGCATACTTTTGATGAACCCTGATACACGAAAAATGATAAATACATGAAAAATATTATTGCAATCACATTTTTCATGTATTTCTCATTTTTCGTGTAGTAGGGTCCATCGAAAGTACGCAACATGGGTACTCCTTGGATGAGGAATCAAATTTTGCATCCAACAAGCGTTGTTGCTCGAAATTTGAGTAAACCCATAGGGAGATAGTTGAAAATACAAGTAGGAAGGGAAATTAAATTAATTTTTAAAAAAAAAAAAATAATAATAATAATAATAATAATAATAATAAATAAATTCTCTAAAATGATGATGTAATCTAACTTATTTTATTATTTCCACTATTATTTTATAATTTCCTTAGGAGGCCCATTTTAGACCTCAAAATTCCCCTAATGAAAGATGATAAGAAGATAATCATCTATGTTCTTAATAAGCAAGATGACAAATGTTCTTGGAACAAGGAAGTTTCCTCACAACTTGTGGTATCTATGCAAGATAGAAAAAGGACAAGTTGTGGACAAAAGTGTTGAAGACTAAAGGACTTAAACATCTGCAGAAAGGAAAGGGAAGTTTCGTCCTCAAACAAGACATAATAGTATAGCTCAGATTCAATGCTATGAAAAGATTATGGAAGGAAGCTCATATTGCTAGAAGAATGGAGGAAGCTAAAGAAAAAGGCCAAGGAAAGAGGGAGTAGTGGACCTCTACTATGAGTGAGATGGTGTCCCTCACAAAAGGGTCCTATCACAAGCTCCACATCTTCTGCATATATGATCATGATGATAAGATGCATCGTGGCATCATGGAAACAAGAGCTCGTAATATCACCATGGGAATCATGAAGAACAAAATCCATGGCAATGGAACATGAAGGACATAGCTCTTGGGAATTGGATATCAAAGGAAAGGACAAGAAGTCACAAGTGAAAACATTTGACAGATGGAGACATGCAAGATCCTCAAGATTCTCTGATAGAAACCTTAGCGGAGGATCCACTAATCTAGAAAGGCAGCAAGTGTTCCATCAGGAAATCCAACTTATGAGATGAAGGTCTGATGACATGAGAAATGAAGCATATCAAGGGATTGAAGATCTTTTCAATCAAGGACGCTGCTGGCAAGAGCCTAGATGAACTAAAGGTAAAATGAGGTATGTTCTTGTGTTAAATATTGTAATGTCATGTCATATGGTTGCAGGTAACATGGATCAAGCATGATCAAGAGAAAAAGGATCTCCTCCTCTGAAAGGATGCAAAAAGATATAAGTCTCTCTAGATGAAATCAACATAATATGTACTATGAGGTGGTTGACTACAATTAAAGAAACTCTAATTGAAAGCTCCTAGGAATGGAAGGTGTGAGAATGGAAGAGATCCGTGAAATATGCAACCATGATGAAGGCAATCAACATCCAAAGGATCAGGAAGATTTGACTATGAAATCTCCCGGAAAGATATGAAGACTCTGATGGAAGTCTTAAAAGATGAAGACCCTTGACAACAGATATCTTTGGGAGATGTGTCAACATGAATGCAGGGTGTTGTTACCTACAAGAAGATGTCACTGGAAAAGGCCAGCACCAAAAAGGTAATATGTGATTTGTTTTTGGTTTCTAACCTCTTGGAGAAAGTCTGGGTATGTGTGCAAGGCCAAGGTAAGGGGAGTTGTGAAGGATGTCACAACTATGTACTTTGTGATCTAGAGCAATCACCGTTGAAGGAAAAGTGAAGATAGATGGCCCTATGAAGGAAGCCCCCGATGTAAAGCCAAGGAGGATACTTTCTGAGAAAGAAGGAATGACATGATGAAGGAAAGTGATGGATGGTTGAGCCCTACATATGAAGAAATTGATGAAATTGAGGTCTTGGATCATTAGTCAACTAGAAGACCTTATAAAGTACCGCTGATAGAGTCCGTGTTTAAGAGGGAGCTCTAGGAGGTTCCTATGAGTAAAGGAAGGCAGTGGTTCATGGTTTCGGATGGAGAGATATTACTATGTTATTCAGATGGGCATAAGCTCTAAGGTCCGCATAAAAGGACGGCAGAACAGTGGTGATTACAGTGAATAATCACAATATCAAATCCTCGCAGATCCCTAAGATATCTACTCTTTCGAATGGTATCACAGAAGTGTAGTCTCAGCGTGATTGTGATAAGAAAGATCTCAAGAAATCACAGTATTCTCCTCAGTGGTAGTTTGATGATATTGATCTCGATGAAGGTTGAAATCACAGTGATAATTTCGGTGATGAAGACGAACCCAAGAATCCCATTGTAGCACAAACAGTGTTAACATTCTAGATACAATCAAGAATCTCAGTACAAGTATGAGAAGGAGACCAGTGTGCACTTTGTCAGATGAACACAGTCATGACCTCGGCATAATGAGGATGTAAGATCATGATCCTAATCAATGTCTCGGTAACAATGCAACTATGATCTCAGTACAGCGAAGTGGATCTATAGAGAAACAGGCATGCCTTTCAATGGATCTAAGTGCAACGCTCAATCATGCATATGAAGATCTCATTGTCATGATGAAGACCTTAGTGAAAGGTGTAGCAATGATAAAGATCAGGATGGTGCAACAGTGATGACCTCAGTGGTGTAGCGAAGATAATGATCTCAAGCAATGACAAGGGGATTGGTGTCTTGGTCTTGGAGTGGCTAAAGAGGTCAAGGGACATGGTCTTGGTATTCGTCAATTGGAATTTCTATAAGAAGAATTTTGTGCGGGTTTTCCTCTCCAAGAGGGAAAGGTTTTGGCCCTAGCAGAAAGCCAAATATCTTGTGTTCTTGTCTCTTTGTTTTTGATAGCAGTTTGATGAAGCAAACACACATACCAATAATAATAAGAAGATCAAGCTAAGATAAAATTGCAAAAGAACTTCACAAATTGTTATCAAGTCAAGAAGAATCTCACTAATTCACCATGCTCTAAATTCTTCAACACTTCACTGTGTACAAGGAGGCTCTCTCAAATTTGGTTGAAAAGAAGACTAGTTTAAATATCATACTTGGAGATAATGCCACCTATCCCGTGAAAGGAATAGGAACCGTATGTCTTCACTTAAATCAAGGTCAAACCATTCATCTACAATAAGTATTGTATCCACCCGATTTGAAGAAAAACCTGGTGTCTTTTTCTGTGATGGAAGATAAAGGCTTCAAGGTAGCATCCATTGATAAAAAGGTATGTATTTCGCAAAGAAACCCTACAAATGCATTTACACTTTGATTTAGGGTTGAAAGCCTCTATCAAGTTGGAGGAAGTCCTTTGGGAGCCTTGACTTGTGATGCTTCACTTCAATATGAGCTATTGCACCGAAGGTTCGCCCACTTATATTACAAAGCCTTACCTAGGAAGGAAGATAGTCACAGGTATGTTCAACATGAATCATGAAGGAGTTTATCAAGGTTGTACAGTTGGGGAACTCACAAGGGGACCATTCCCTTCAAGTGAAAGCCAAACTACCGATATTCTTCAACTGGTCCATACTGACCTATCTGGTATGTTGTTCATAACATCATTGGGAAGATACTTATACTATGCAGTGTTTGTGAATAAATTATCTTGTAAAACATGGATCTATTTCTTGAAGAAGAAGGATGAAGTGTTCAAATGGTTCCGCTCTTTCAAATCCTTGGGGGAGAATCAAACAGGGAAGAAGATCAAGATATTGAGGACCAATGACTTCTACAGAGAAGTTGGCATTAAGAGGGAGACAATCATTCCATACACTCCCAAGCAAAATGGAGTTGTTGAAAGGAAGAATCAAACAATCATGGAAGCCACCCATGCCATGCTCCATGATCAAGGTCTACCAAAGTTCTTATGCGGAGAAGCTACCAACATTGTCGTGTATGTTCAAAATAGGAGCCCGCATCAAGCACTAGATTTCAAGACACCGAAAGAAGTTTTCACTGGTACAAAACCGATGTTTCTCATTTTAAAATATTTGGTTGTCCCGTGCATTTTCATGTGCCTAAGCATCTAGAGAGAAAGGCATATTTGTGGGCTACAGTGAAAATCCAAAGGCATATAGAATCTATGTGTCTGGTCAAAGGGACATGAAAATAAGCCATGATGTCACCTTCAATGAAAACACTGCACTTGGGAAGGCCAAAGATCTCCCCATTCCAAGGAAGGATAATGATGATGTTGTACAAAATTTGGATGAACCTCCTACTGATGAGCTTATGCCCGATGTTGAAGGCCTGATGGATCCCATTAATCCACCTCATGGTGATCCCTCTACCTCAAGGAAAAGACCTTTGCGGCTCAAAGATACTCTCAAAGATGTTGAAAGACATATTGCTCCAGGAGGGACATTCCATGAAAGCAAGAAGTCGAACAGGTATCAAAGGAACTTAGTTGTTGTAAGTACTATTGCTCAATCTGAGCTATGTACATTTGAATAAGTCGTAAAGCCCCAAGTCTGGAAGGATGCGATGAATGAGGAATATGAATCCATCATGAAATATGGTGTATGGGATGTGGTGACTAGACCGAAGGACAAGTTTGTGGTCACCTCAAAATGGCTATACAAAATTAAACATGGCGTTGATGGGAGTGTTGAGGAATACAAAAACAGGTTCGTTGCTCAAGGCTTCTCTCAAAAGGAAGGAGTGGGTTATGAAGAGATATTTGCACCAATTTCCCGATGTACCACTATCCAATCGATTATTGCTCTCACTGCCTCTCAAGGATGGAAACTACATCAAATGGGCGTTAAGATTGCTTTCTTGCATGGCTCGCTTAAGGAGAAAGTCTACTTGGAACAACCTCAGGGGTTCAAAGTACAAGATCGAAGGACACACTTATGCAGGTTGAAGCAAGCCCCTAGGGCTTGGTATGAGAGGATTGATAGCTATCTTAAGCTGGGGTTTACAAGGAGCGATGTTGATCCTAATCAATACTTCAAGGTTCAAAAGGATATGCTTCTCATCTTAGTCCTTTATGTAGATGATCACTTTATAACAGGTGTAGACCCTCCCATTTATCAATGCAAAAGGGAGTTGGCTTCTGAGTTTAAGATGAAGGACCTAGGACTGATGCACTACTTCCTAGGCCTGGAGATTTGGCAAAATCCAGGTGAAATTTTCCTTTCTCAAGGAAAATACATTGTGAAGTTGCTCAAGAGATGTGGGATGGTGGATTGCAAGTCTGTGTCTACTCTAATGGAACTCAACTTCAAGAAGCTATGTGAAAGTGTTGCTAGGCTTGAATAGAAAAACCCCTCTAAATATAGATAACTTGTGGGGTCCTTGATGTTCTTGGGAAACTCTCGTCCGGATATATGCTTCGTTGTGAATACATTGAGTCAATTTATTGTCGAGCCTCATCACACATATTGGATTGTTGCTAAGAATCTCTTGAGATATCATTTTGGCACAATCAACTTTGGACTAAGATACACTTTCGGGAATTTGAGGCTACATGGATATATTGATGTTGACTGGGTTGGCAGTGTGGTGGATCGAAATAGCACATTAGGATGTTGTTTCTCATTAGGGTTTGCTTTGATTTCATGGTGGATGAACAGGAAGCAAAAATTGGATGCTTTAAGCACCACCGAGGCTGAATATATAGCAACTAGTATGGCATGTTGTAAAGTTGTTTGGTTGAGGAAGCTCTTCAATGAGCTATTTGAGCACGTGTTGAATACCACCGTGATATCCTGTGACAATCGGAGTGGGATCGCCTTTCAGAGAATCTTGTGTTCCACGGCCGCTCCAAGCACATTGATATCAGGTACCATTTTATCTGGGATATGGTACAGCAAGGAGCACTACGGCTCCAACACATTAGGATTGATGAGTAAGTCACAGACAAGCTCACAAAGCCCTTAGGGAAGGTCAAATTCTTACCCTTTCGAGAAAGACTTGGAGTCATGGAAAGACACTCCCATGAGGTTCTCGCTTGAGTTTGGTGCTCCTGGGAATTGGGTTACTTCTTGCTATGAGCAACCATAGGGTGAGTGGTTCGCCTTCCCTTATTGGTGCGTCATGTACAACGTGAGTCGTTCACCTTCCCTTATGATACCCCATGACGGTTGACATGTGTGTAGGGTGAGTGGTTCACCTTCCCCTACGATTGACATATGCCTAGGATGAGTGGTTCACCTTCTCCTATGGCATATGAGCAGGATAAGTGGTTCACCTTCTCCTGTTGATGCCCTAGCATACATCCTACCCCTGTAGCTCGGGACTCATGGGAAGTACCTCTCATCTAGCCAATGAATTGGGTAAAATGGTTAGTGACCATAGCACTACCAATGAACACATCGTGTACTGTCATACTCCCTATGACTAGGTTGCATGGTGTTCAACAACTTGATATGGGAAAGTCTGATTGAGGTTCTACCTATGGACTGACTTTTGTCAATGGAGTGGTAAGGTCTTGTGACTCACTCTCAATCGATTCTTCTTCATTATTCACATTAGTGTTCAGCAAAGCAAAGATGAGATAAGATTTAGAGATGGTACATGACGACAAGGTGGCATGATGATCGATGATGATGGATGGATTAGCGGGTGGAATTATCCCTAGTTAAAAGGGAGCGTTAAAATTGGAAACTAGGGCCAAATTCCTTGGGACAGTTCATTTGATGGAGGTGATGATTGCATTAAACTCCTCTTTTCAAGAGGACCAAGAATGGATATAAAGGCCATCTAATTTGGACAAGCATAAGTGTGTTTTTGAATTTATGCCCGAACATGTGCAAATTGTTCAATTCGGCCACATCATCAAGTAGGTTCATGAAGCCCAATGGACATAACTCTTCACCCTAAACGACTTGTATAAATGCAGGTGCCCTCTCAAATCATTTAACATCATCATCACACACATTTCTTCTCTCCTCTCATTAATCCGTATAGTTATTGTGCAGATCTTCTCTCTCTCACACGTGTGGCAAAAGGACAAATTTGGGCAAATTGCAGGGTTGAATTTCAAGATTGTTGACTTTGACTTATCCTTTAACTACAATTTTTCTGGGAAACTTTCATTTTTGGCAACCCATACAATCTAGCACAGGCAGGGTTCACCAAGTTTGACCATAGTTTTCACAACTGTTTTGGGCTAAATTTGACCACCTTATCGGGCCAAATTTGATTGGGTTTGACCAAGCTTCAAGAGAACTGTTTGACTGCTACATTGATCATATTTGACTTTCTGGTTAGGGTTGAGTTTGACTACAGTTCACTGCAAATTTGATAAGGTTGTTTTGACTTTGATTTGGCAAGTCAATTTTGACTTTTGTACTCTCTTTACTAAACATTTGATATAATAATAAGAAGAATTGATCAAAGGGTTTTCCCCACATTGGGGTTTTTCCCTAGCATCAGCCAAATCTGGTGTCCTCTCATCTTGGCTTGAATTCTGCATTTTATTTTATGTTCTATCTACAATTATTCTCACTGTGATTTATGGTTAATGTGATTGCTATTGGAAAACTAAAATGAAATTGTCATTGCGCTACTAAACGAACATTGAAGTAATTGTGCTAAGCATAGAACATACCATTGTTAACTAAAATTAACAATACGCTTTCTCAAAAGAGATAGTGCTTTGTAATAGATTCAATTGCTCCAAGAACAACCAATAAAATAGGCACATCAAGCAAGCATGCTTTCCCTGTATGGTTTCCTAAGAAAAAAGTGTCATTTTGTGCTTGTGTTTTTATCTCTATGTTTTTATTCTGCTGCATATAAATTATTAGTTTGTAGATTTTTGTGGAGTGGTTTCTGAGAGACTGAATTCGAATATTCCATAGTGTTCATCATTTTTATTTGTTGACGTTTCAAGCCTAGACCAAGACTCATCATCAGGACTGATATAAATTGTTAAGAGACTGTATCTTGGTGAAAGTAAAATAGTTTCAATTTTCAATTATTCATCTAAGTAGTTGCAAAGCTTCATGGAAATTTAACACAACTAGGTTCCTAACACAATAAACTTCATCGAAAACAAATATATTGATCTCAATCACAATGACACAAACCCAATCAAAGAAATTCATCATTAACAATTATGAATAACCTACTTGGGCTCTTGTCCTAGGATAATGGCCCAACTGAGAAAATACATAATACAAAATAAACTTGGACTTGATCCAACAGATCAACCCTAGATCAATGCTTAATCTTCACTGCAGATCTAGATCTCTAGCCTTTTTACTCCTTCAAACCTAGCACTCTATAGTATCCCCCCCCTGAATAACCTACTTGGGCTCTTGTCCTAGGATAATGGCCCAACTAAGAAAATACATAATACAAAATAAACTTGGACTTGATCCAACAGATCAACCCTAGATCAATGCTTAATCTTCACTGCAGATCTAGATCTCTAGCCTTTTTACTCCTTCAAACCTAGCACTCTATAGTATCCCCCCCCCCCTGCCCCCGCCCTCTAGCCTTGCATTTATCAATTTACATTGAGCTAAATCCCTAACCCTAACCCTAATCTCAAAGTGATTAACAAACTTTGCCTCACTTGAGATCAACAACTAAGATTAAAACAAAATCACTAAAGTAAATTACATTATTTTTCCCAAGTTTCTTCTAGCTCAATAAACCAACATACTAATATGTGTTTTTTCCTAAATTAGCCTAATAGTTAAATAAGCAACTTGCTCGCACTAGAGCAATAAGGAGAAATGTGGGCAACTTTTGCACACTTATACACGACCTAAGCGGAAGTACCTGCCCAAGCTACAAAAATAAATGAATAAAATCTAGAAAGCCCAAGGGTTTAGCTCAACCAATTGTTCCTCTCTCCCATAGGACCCCACTTTGAATACTCGTCGATCAAGCACAATTGTCTATGCCCACAAGTTTACTAGAGATGCCAACCATGAATGGGGTGAAGCATCGCTTCAACTTCACAATAATGAAAGAAAAGAATCTAAAGACGATGGTTTAAAAATCAAAGAACCATGGAAGACCATCATTCATTAGCTAAGAAATAGCTCCTATCATACCACTAATATGTTGAATTAAAGCTAACATGGCTTACATGAGAGAACATGTTTATTAAGTAATCTAATCTATATATTTGTTAAGTGAATATTGTATATTTAAATGAGTGCATTGTCCTAAAGATGATGCCTACATTGAGATCTAATCTATATATTTATTAAGTGAATATTGTATATTTAAATGAGTGCATTGTCCTAAAGAGATCAAAAAGTCGGTAGACAAAACAATCAGAAAGCAGTTTACCTATCATTGAATACTCGTGCTGCATGAATATGAACAGATTACCGTTCATCTCATAACTGCTGCTTAACCACAATAACAATCCTCAAAATAAATAAGTCAATCTACGTTCCCTGTCACAATCTATTCAATAATATCTACCTTTCACCTCTAATCGCTGATGAACAACAGTAACAGCCCTGAATATTTAATTAAAATATTAACCCAAAAGAAATGCCAATCTGACTGCAAAGGGAAACCTTAAGCTCTATAATTCCCAAGTTTGACAAGATAAAGAAACCACTAATATCAATGACATTACTTTCTTATAGAAGCAGACCAGTGGGGTTTCCTTTAAACCAATATTTGCAAACCTTATATTCTCTCTTAAGGCTCAAACAGTTAAGTTTGATTGGATATGCAAAAGATGTAACTATCCATGGTTGGATACACTACAGATTTAAAACAGTTAAATATGATTGAATATTCTTCTAAGTCAACTATGCATGATTGGATATACTTCAAATTTAATTCATCCAGATAAGGCATTTTAAAAATTACTTGAATTACAGAAATGAAACGGTAAACTACATCAGAAGCAGCTTATTGTGAGTCCACAAGACAGACTGATCTCAGGTGTGTGCCAACAATTTTGTAACGATGGTAATATGCCAGGCATGACTGACTGTCAAATGATAAAGATCCAACCATACAGAAATGGAGAATCTAGTACACTAGTCCTACATACGATATCTAATGAATTGCAGAGATCTAAGATGAGAAGTGTTACCCTCAAGAATCTCGGAGTCTCTATGTATAGAATCAAGGTTGTGAGATTTCCCACTGCAGCTCTTGTCTAGCATAAGTTATTAAGGTGGATTTTGGGTGTTTCCACCTGTCAAAGAAATCATTTGAGCAGGCATTTATAGATCTGTTCATGAACAGTGAAATTTCTCCCCTTGTATTTTTGATCTAACAATAAACTGGGAAACCAAAAGTGAAATACACAAATTTCTCTCTGATCTTACAATCCACTGAACAATAAAAATAATATGTTACACAATTACTATAACAGAACATACAGTTTGTAAATAAACTATTGAATAGGTATGGAATGACCTGCACTGGACCTAAGTTAATCTATACAGCAATGGCAGGCAAAACCAAAACTGTGGACAAAATGCCATTCTTTTCGCAGAATCAATAGCAAAATCAGTTTGCTTTGCATTAAGGTATGTTTAATTCTATGTTCAAAGCACAACTGAGTGTGATCAGAGGATTGTTGCAAGAGTATGGAATTGAAGGGTATTACTCAAATGTCCTTCCTGAAATCCAAAACCAATCCCAGCCAAGGAGTCAAATAGCAGCCACGCTAGAATACCATGAACTGAAAGTGGGGTTCGTGGGTGCTGCTTCAATTTTGATGGATTTGAGTAAATATGACCGACAATGGCCATAGACAAAGCAGGAAGAGTTTCTGTACCTGTTGATGATATGATCATTTATCATCCTTGTTGAGAAGCCACTGAATTGTTTTGTTCGTATGACTTGTGACCCAACTCACAGGTTATCTTAAAGATCCTCACTGCACTGGCTATAAATATTCTGATCCTCCTGCCTTGGCCTGTCACCTTGGTGCGTCCATCTTTAGTAGAGGGTATCATGGCCATCTTTAGTAAGAGGGTATCATGGCCACCAATGTCTTCTTTCTTGGATCACTGCTTCTAATAAAAGCCTCTGCTCATACTGGTTTTACACCTCTTTCAGAACCCATTTCCAATCAAAACATATACAATCTTAGTGCATCTGAAGATAGGTATCCCAGTATTGAGATAGAAAAGATTTCTCTAAAAAGTGCAAAACCAGCATCCATAATCTCTATTACACATGCAATCTTTAAGAAGAAAACAAACACCCACATGCTCAGAAAGTGCACCCATAAAATGCCAACTTCAAGAACTCCAACTGAATTTTGGAGCCCATAAAACCCTGTTTCAAAGCATTATAGGAAAAAAGCACTGCCATAAAACCTCATTCCAAGATTCTGAGGCAAACCTCTGTCCATAAAACATTGATTCTAAGAATTTTGGGAAGCGATGTTTTTTAACCTGTGGTTACAGTGGTTTAGTCTAAAGTCCCAACAGAGCACAGCTCGGGAGAAAACAATGGAAATCCTGCAGTCTTTAGGAAGAAAAAAAACACCCTCTTGCTGAGAAAGTGTGCCTATAAGCACTTATTTTGAGAACTCCAACTGAATTTGGAGAAAGGATTGCAGGCAAAATTGAGCCCATAAGACCCTGTTTCTAACCATTCTAGGGCAAAAACATGCCCATACAAACCTCATTTCCAAGAATTTCAAGGTGAAATTGTGCCCATAAAACCTTCATTTTAAGAATTCCAAAGAAAAACCATACTCATAAAACTCTGTTTCCAATAAATCCAAGGCAAAAAACATTCCCATAAAAACCTTAATCCAAGAATTCCAAGCTAAGTTTGGGAGAGATTATATATATTTCTTGTGGGCTATCTTCAAAATCATAAAGATTCGCCTTTTAAAATTTGAAAATGTCATTATTTTTCCCATGGGCTAAATTTTGCCCCTAAAATTTTCATTGTACAAGAGCTGGTGACAATTGTAACAGTGTGGCTCGCTCTATTAATAAGTGACACTACTGCAAAATACAAAACACTAGAACCACAAGCATTCTTGATTTTTTTGGAGAGAGAATCATAATCGAACCAAATGTGTATTTTTAAGGAAGAACATAATAGTTGTGATCCCTGCAGACAGAATCAAAAAGTGGCAAAGGAAAAGAAAATTGGTTGTGAAGTAACACATTGATTTCACCGCTACATGGCAATTAGGTCCACGGGCCCTCAACAATAAGATCTTAAGAATGTCTTAGAGTCAGAAAGACTTATGCCATTAGGGAAAGATAATCAAAGAGTAACAATGGAAAACAAAATTGGTTGGGAAAGTGAACAAACTGATTTCGCTGCTGCATAGCAATTAGTCCCAAGAACCCTCAATGATAAGAACTGAAGGATGCTGAATGAGAGGCTTATGCAAGACAATTCAACCAAAGCTAAATCAAAATTTTAGTAACCTATCTACCAAAGAGTTAAGAACCATATTCAGGGGCTTAAAAGTTAAGAACCATAAGAACAAACAAAATGCACATTCTAGAATCTACGCACACATGTTAAAGCAATGAAACCCTCTACATTCTATGGACAGTTCCTAAATTCTATTGCTGACCATTACTCTGATAACGTTCAAGACCTCAAACTATTCATCTCCTTGAGCCCATGCTTTCTCATGCTATTTGTTTCTCAAGTTAACTCTTAGTCATATCACTGTGGTTATAATATTATATAAAAGGGCTCTTTGTACACTCAATATTCTTTGAGTGAAATCAAAATGTAACAGAAATGAGGAACATTGATCCTACACACGAGAAAAATGAAAGCTGAGTATATGGTTATGATCGAGGACAATGGAGAGCAACACTATCGACACATCTTTCAATGAGAAATAACTGAGGACTAGTCAACACAGTGAAACGAGGAGCAGAATGCCTTCACCACGAAAAGAACAACATAAAAATAGAACACAAATTTGTTTAAAGCACAACACCTCAATTTACAAATGAAAAACAGAGACCACGAAAAGAAGAATATAAAAATAGAACACAAATTTGTTTCAAGCACAACACCTCAATTTACAAATGAAAAACAGAGACCCAAATGATCATACTCACTAACAAGTGAGAACAATGATATCAACAAGGTAAAAGAATAAAGCATATAAGATGGATGTCATGCAACATAGACATCATGCATGTGGCAGAATGTAACAGAGATATTATGATCTCATCTGAGCAATTCCTTGTGCTGTGATCTCACAGAATATATATGAGGGTGGTCAAATACTTAATAAAAGATAATCTCACCAAGCCAAAAAATTCACATGTGTATATTCTTACATGCAATATAAGATTCAAGTCACATTCTAGGGGGGTAAAACCACTCGACAAAGCATATGGCATGGACAACTGTCATTTCATTTGCTAATATATTTGTCCTCACATAATAAGGTCAGGTGTTTTTGCATTGTTGTCAATGTTCAATTAAAAGGGTGTCCACACCTTTTTTGAAATTAATAAAACAGTCAAATTACAAATTATTTTTAGTTGTATTCAAAGTGCTAAAAGAAATGCCTTCCTTTTCACAAAACCTGTTTGATTCAGGTTTAAGAACCATGGACTAACAAAAATGTTTGCCCCTCTTGTATGCAAGCAAACATTGATTCCCCATATCGTGTTTAGGTAATCAATCTCAAAAAGGTAATCAATTTCAAAAAGGGTACCAGCACTTAACACTTCACAAAATAATTGGCATGAACCAAAAATTTTAAATAGAAGAAACAGATAATCATCTTCTGCTTGCCGCTAACAAAATTATATGCCTTATTCTTGATCTCCATAATTTTTTGTATCCTTCAAGAAAAAACTAATCAGGAGTCGGGCTTCCTTGATTGAGCTCAGCAAACCTCATACTCACACGCATGGAATGCTTTAAAAATTTCTCTGCGCAGCGTTGAACACACGTCTCTTCCTGCTTGTCCAGGGACTTGCGGCGAAAACTATCGACACAATGGTCAAAGCACCTTTCCACCAATGAATTATACATCCTCAGACTGCAGAGAAGAAGAAAGAGCTGAAAAAGTTAGCAAGAAAAAAATCCAATATAGGAGAAATTACAGGAACCTGAATGTTTGCTCACAGAGTTATAAACTGGATAACAGTAGCCAGCAATAAGCCGATACCCACAAAAAATCTTTCTGGACACTTTTTGGTGGAAAAAAAAGGTTCAAGCATAGATGCCAATCAATCGCAACAATATCTCTGGCTTGAACTTGCACCCTTTTATCTTTATCTATATCAACAGGAAGAAAGAATTTACATTGCTTATTTTTACCATGGCTACTTGGAACCAGAAATTATCTTTTATATGCATGTCAAATAGATAATAACTTATCTCAGGTTTTTTTTAATCAAACAGTCTGAACACTCAGTAAATAGTCAGGGAGAGAAGTGCATAAAAGAGAACAAACAACATCTTAAATGTAAGACATAGAGGTCATTCAAAGACCTTATCTTTTATCTTTGAATAGTCTCCGAATACAGAGTATGGCTTTCCAGTTTTTATTCTTACTTCCTTTGCCAGAAACTCATATGATTCCACTAGGCAGAGAGATAAGAAACTCTCTAGGGACAAAACACTGTAAATGTACTGACTTGTATCCCAGTCACAAGGGAAAGGACAAAGAGCCCAAGTAAAGAATAGTGCTCCACAGCTGGCTCTATATCGTGAACAAAGAAAGAGTGTTCGATATAATGATTACAAGCAGTCATTATGCGAATTAAATGGAACCATTTTATCTCAAAAGGAAAACTAGTCAAGGAAACAGGGTAGACAAGCAGAAATAAGTCTATCAAATAATTAATATTACGCCAAAAGAATGGCAACTCAACTTAATCATGGGGGCTCAACTTGAAAGAGAGGAAAAACTTAATTGAGAACAGATGCCAGCAACCTATCAGAATATTTCACAGGAAGGAGCTGGTCTGAGCAAGGAAGAGATAATGCAACAGGTGATGTCGGCAGCATATAAGCCAATACCACAGAAGAAAGTTCTGTAAAACAAGGAAGGAGCTGATCTGAGCAAGGAAGAGATCATGCAACAAGTGATGTGGGCAACATATGAACCAATACCACAGGAGATAGTTGTGTGGAACAAGGAAGATAACATTCCAGACAATTGGACTCTATTTCCATAACATGGAAGTAACTGTTAAGCCAGCCAAAAACACACAGGATCAGGTAACCTAACACCATTTATGCTCCTTAATATTTTTTCCATGTCATTCTAATCTTCAAGCCACCCTAGTATAAAGTGTGTATTTTGACAATGAATTCCCATTATATGGGAATTCATTGTCAAAATACATACTTTATACTACTTTCTTAATTCAGCCTCCAAAGTCCACATACTTTCTTCATGAGACTGGTTCTTGCATTTCACAAAATATCATTTCTTGTTAGAACTTAGAGGATATAACATTTACAATCTTAACATCCAATACTTCACCAGTTGATCCGGGTTGGATCATTATATTATTTTTTATCTATCTTGATGCTTTCAAAGTGGAAAAAGTGGAGGAATCAGCTCACATGACCATTTTTGCTAGTGGGTGTAATGTTACCGAGAAATTAATTGTCCAAGAGACGAAGTAGCCTATCGATCCCCATAGGCTATAGTTTTGATAAAAGGGAAAACCCCCAAAATACTCAACCTCTGGGCATGTTTTGGGGCAGCTGGGCAGAGAAACCCAAAGTTTGGGTTTGGAGTGTATTTTACTCAATCAATTAAGAGGAGAAACCCCGCTAGGAAATCTATAAATACAAGAGGGATGAACTCATTTGGAGCATCATTGGATTGGATCAATTATCTCTGATTTTCTTTGAGCCGGAGTCTCTAAGGATTTAAGACCCATTTTCTCCTATCAATTTCGGTGGTGAATGATTCCACCCTAGTTGATAAAATTATCTTTTTATCTTTTATCTTGTTCTGGCACAGGATTGTTGAGGGAATCGTCTGGTCTAAGAAGGTTCATCAATACAGGCAGATTCGTTCTAAGACAAATCCATCCATCCAAATTCACTTCTGGGCCATGCAAGTTGAACTGGAGAATAACGGAATTCTGGACAGACTAACATTGAAGTAAATGCATTATTTATTCTGGCACAGGGAGAAATTCATCACCGCGGGGTATCTCAAGTAAAGTCTGAAGACTGAATGAACTCCTTAGAAACAAATTTTTGGATACATCGTTCGTCGTCAAACCCCTGTGGAAATTCATCCAAGACGATTGAAATCTCTGTGATTTAAAGAGCGAATAACTATGAGCAAGGCGGATCCCCTGGGGACAAATTGTAATACTGGACAATTCCAGTGTGAAGTCCGGCCAAACCACTTGGAATCTGAAGCACCCAATGGTTTATTATCTGAGGTAGGGCTCGAATTATTTAAGCTGAAGCAGAGCGGAATCCTTGGAATATTCAAACACATATCAATATCCAGAAGCATACGTGTATAAACATCCAAATGCATATGCATACCAGACGCATATCCAGGCGAGGTGACCGAATATCCAGAGTCCAGACGCATATAGATATTCTTACACCTACGTTAATCCACAGATTCGAACCCAGGAAATTAAGTGTGAGTTATGTACAAGAAGTGAGCCTATAATGAGATTGAAGAAGGCCCTAAGGAAGTACAAGGACCCTGATCTGAACAAAATCGAATTGTTGTAGTGATTTGGACAGAGAGAGGAGGCACGATACTGAGGTATTAGAATTTGGTATTGGCGTCTCCTTTGGTTAGAACAAAATAATATAGGCCAGCTAGTTGATAGAAATCAGTATCTGGTTGTCGAATCTGGAACTAACTATTTGTAATTGCCCTAGAGCTGGCTGGGTTTTACCAAACAACTGGATTTTGATTTCTGTGCATTATTGGTTTGAAGCATTGTTCTGTATGATTGTTGTACTGTCTACTGGGAGCTGGAATGATTAATAATTTGAATTTTGAACAGAGAGGAAATTTTATTGCAAACCATAGTTACCTTCAGGAAACCTAGGGCAAAATTCACTTAGTACTTTACAGTAGGTCACAGTTTTGCAAAATGGGGTCTGAAATCTTCTGAAACCAGTTTCACGCATCAAACAACATTTTTTTTGGAGTATAACTTTCTCGCTTATGCACCACACTCCCTAGCACTATTCTACACACAGATACCTTTCCAACAGCACAAGAATAGCCTCACTTGAAGTCCATATGCAAAATCTATGCCACCTAGAAGTTTAGCCTTCCCATTTTGACCACCATGATTCGAGAGGATGCCACATCTACCCCCATTATTCATGGAAAAAGGGCTAGCCACATGATCATGAAGAAGAAAACTCTAGAAGAGTCAATATTGTAACTCTAGTTAAGAGTTGAAGGGGTCAGACTTAACTACTAATAAGCTATCCAGCTGTGTTATAACTGGGCCACTGGAAGGGAAAGGGGTTTCATTCTATTTGAGTGTCATTGGCTCCATAGATGAGCAGAGTGGCTAGGAGTGGATAGAGAGAGCAAATAGAGAGAGTTTATATATTGTAGCAGCCCAGGGGCCACAAGTCTCACTCCTCTATACTTGCATCTATCTCCATTCAGAGAAAGAGAGAGCAGAGCAGCCTCACCTTCCAGCTGGGTTTTCTCCCAAAAGGGTTTCCCAGCTCATATCTTGTGTTATTGTGGTTAGTGCAAGGTTGTTCTAATTGTTCTCTATTTTCTGCATCATTAGAATTCGGGTGCATATGCATTAAACAGTAATTAACAAATCAGAATAAGGAGAACTTAACCCTCATAGTGTAGAATTCAAATTTTCATATATGTTTTAGTAGATCTATTGTGATTAACTGTCTAGTGGAATATCTACACCAGTTTACGGATCACCTATCCCATCTACTGTTCTCCCTATAAGTTTCTTTCCCTACTGGAACATTTCTTCTTCAACCTCAATTGTTGTCACCCTTCGGTATTGATATGAATCTATAATATTGAAGATTGGAGACATGTCACGATTCAGACTATGTCAGTAGCTCCACTTGACATGCATTGTCATTAATTTCCTTGGAAAATCTCTCTTTTCTGAAGCACACAATCACCAAATAACTTTCTTCAAATTCTTCTGTGGGGTTGACTTGTCGCCAACATCCTTGGCTTCTCATTTCTTTTTATTAATTACAGTTTTATTTATCATTTGCATATTTGTTGCATTCGCTCAGCAGAAGCATCAACATCACTACTACACCTCTCCTCTATTGGCCAATTTATTAAACCTGTAACATCTTTCAGGGTGCTACAATACAACATTCAGAATGGTGCATAACAAATAACCATTTGCTTTGTTTGTTAAGTTATTCCACTATTTGGGTTTGTTTCCATCTTAGAGAAATCATAAATCAAAAGGATGCCCAACATTCAATTTAAAACCTTGGTCTGCCCCCATCAGTTTGCTTGTGATAGGATGGCATATACTACACTTTTGTGTTCAGATTCCTCCAAAGAGTCCTAACAATGACCTAAAATATAGGTGTCTCAACCAGAGGTCCAGATTCTTCCAGAGAATCCTAAAATGACTCAAAATATAGGTGTCACACTCAGCGGTAATGATCATAGCTTTTAGGCAATCCCTGTAATTTTAACACATCCTTGAAAAATAAACCAGCATAGATCCATCCTAACCCTAGATCTAATAAGTGCTGAGAGAGATCAAAAGTCAATCAAAGTGCAAACTTCTCACTGCTTAAAAGATCGGAATTAAGACGGATCTATGCAAGCTTATTTTATTATTATATCATTTTCTATTATTGCAGCCAGCATTTTTAATATTGCTTTTTAATTATTATGATCAGAATTTGGCTTTTCATTCATTTTTACATCAACTTCTCTTCTTCATTGGCCTGTTCACAGTGCAAGCCACCATATTGCTTGCATCATTTGTTTTTAACTAGGCATGAAATACACCATATTAAAAAACTATCTTTGACTACGAATATGGAATCATATCCTTATTTTTGTACGAAGTAAACCAAGTACAACATACAAGGTAGTTGTTAGTGGCTATTTCCAGCAAGGCTCATCTATCATTGGCAATCTACCGGTGCACTTGGGGTAGCTTTCTCTTGGAGCAATTCCTCTCTTTCTTCATTCTATTATACACAGGAAGAGGGCACCCTCAATATATTCTTATCTCCTGCACTCAATTATTCTAAGAGATGTTCTATGTGCACTCCCATACTCATTCTATTAGATGGAAAGAGTATTAAGACTGGTCGGTGAATAATTCTAAAGTATTTGCATTCTTCATTTCCATCTCCATTCTTCTTACTGAGTCTTTTCATGACAGGTTATTGAAGCAAGTTTGTAACTAAGCATTGGTGTTCATGTGACTTTGCCCCTATAGCTTGTGTGAGTACAGCACATGAGAAGCAACGGTTCATCTTCTCGAATCCTTATGGTGTGAATCTGACTTCAGACTATATAGTTACAATTGTGGAATAAAGCTAAAACACTTTTGGCAATCGACCTTTTTTTTAGTTTCTTTTATAATTTGACTAGTAATTTTCTAAATTGATTGGGGCCTTGGCTATCCATCAATTTTCTCTTTTTCTTCCACACCACACCCATAGGATTAAAGAAACCAGTCCACAAAACATGTAAAAAAGATCACAGCAATTGGCAAAACCGTAAGATTTGTTTTGAAATGTACACGGTGCAGATATCAAAGTGAGCCGTAATGGCAAAACAATATTTCCTAGTGATCCGAAATTGATCAATAGATGATCAAGGGCCTTTGAAATGCTCATAATTTTACAGTATCAGATACTTGCAAAACCAGCGCCAAGTTGAAGAGCTTGTCGCGCTGATTCTGGTGGTATATTCAGTTTCGAAAATAGCCTCCGTAGGAAGGAGAAAACGAGCTTGTCGCGCTGATTCTGGTGGTATATTCGGTTTCGAAAATAGCCTCTGTAGGAAGGAGAAAACGAATGGGCCTTTGCAGCAAAACCAGCGGACCGAAAATCTGAAGAGCTTGTCGCGCTGATTCTGGTGGTATATTCGGTTTCGAAAATAGCCTCCGTAGGAAGGAGAAAACGAAAATAGCCTCCGTAGGAAGGAGAAAACGAGCTTGTCGCGCTGATTCTGGTGGTATATTCGGTTTCGAAAATAGCCTCCGTAGGAAGGAGAAAACGAAAATAGCCTCCGTAGGAAGGAGAAAACGAGCTTGTCGCGCTGATTCTGGTGGTATATTCGGTTTCGAAAATAGCCTCCGTAGGAAGGAGAAAACGAATGGGCCTTTGCAGGCAAAGTGGCAACCTCACATCATGACACGTGGCAGGTCAAAGTCAACGTAGGTACAGGTCAAACGTCGGATGGGCAGGATAGGGGTCGAACCCGCGACCTCTACCAACATATTACAAAACTTTACCACTCCACCACCGTATTGCCTTCGTATTACATAGGATGCATTATTATATTTAAGTTGATGAAATATGGCAAGTGGTTGTAGGGTTGGCGGAGTCCGCCACATCCAGCGGCCCCGCCAACCCAAAACTATGGTTATCGGCGCTAACAACAGTTCACATATAGTGGAGGTCTCATTAAATACCATGGCACAGATTACTGATATGTGCCAACGGAGGTATGGCAAGGGAGTTATTAAATGTCATGTCATATGCCACTGGTTGTAGACTGATACCACCGTCGATATGGTTACGACTTATACCATATTCATAAAGCGCCAACCCATAGTATTAGTACCATCGGCCATATATATATATGAAATGCGCCATATTTAAAGTCTCTTATAACGTATTGCAAAGTTATCATATGGTTTTTAACCATAAAGCACCAAGACTTATATCTGTTAAAACGATTTGCCAAGTAAAGCCCAGGAGCTCCACGGGTTTGACCTTGGGACCTGCCCGTGGCCCTATAACAAAAACTTGCCAATGCGCCCAAGCCATAGGAGTGGTATTATTGGTGCAGCATAAAAGCTTTTGAGCAGGTACAGGCAGCGAGACTGAAAAATTTGAAGGCACTTTCTAGGAAATCCAAGAAGCCTTTTCCAGAACCGAGAGTTGCTACAAGATCCTGAGACAGAGCAGATTGCAGCAGGATTGCTCAGTATTGTAACTGAAGCAGTTTTATTGTAACTGAAGCAGTTTTCTTTTATGTATTTATGGTTTTGAAGATTTAATATAAAGGCTTCCCCACTGAAGACCAAGGCCCAGACATATAGGCTTGAAGATAGCCAAACTCCGTTAACAAACTTTGGGTGTCATTGTGTTAATGTACTTGCTGTTATATTCTCTGAATTGCTGCAATTTCTATTTTCAAGTTCTTATTCTCAATTACAAGTTTTAAAGCAATTTTAAATGGTGTTTTTCGAAAGTCACGCATTAACACTTTCTGGTTAGGGCTTCCAATGGCTACTGTTTGACTGGACAGATTTCACTTTGATTGGGCAAGTGAATATTACATATTATACTCTTTCTCTCTGCTGATTTTTTGAAGAATAATAAGAAGAATTGATCAAAGGGTTTTCCCCACATTGGGGTTTGTCCTGGCTGGCACCATATCTTGTGTCCTCTTGTCTTGGCTTGTCTTCTACTGTTTTATTTATGTTCTATTAGCATTTCCTCTCATTTTAATGTTATTGTTAATCTTGAAATTGATATTGGGCTAATAATAAAATTGAAGTAAATTGCTCTTAAGCATAGAACATACACCATTGTTATCTAAAAGTAACATACATTGAACATTGACTGGTAGGATGTCCATATGCAGGGGCAGTCTCGGCAGAATGGGCAGAGATGACTGGCTATAGGGTTAGTTGGCAAGGGAATTTCATTTAAGAATGTTCACAGAACTGGTTTAAGAAGAAAAAAATAAGGCACTTAGATCATAACCTTTGGTGGCATCCTTGGGAATATGGCTAGGGAGGAACGCCAAAATCTTCCAAGATAATCCAGAGCCAGCATTTCAATGTGCCTCACAGAGAAGGAAAATTCCGGCAGCTTGAAATTTAATTGAAATGTACTGCATATTAGAGTACTGACTCATCTTCCTCTCTATAAGGAAACAGCATGAAGTTATTTTGATGAGGCTTGCCAAGGCCCGCAAGCTTTCTGTGAAGCTAGAGGCATACTCCACTTGAATGAGTCTCATTACATAACATTTAAAGCAGGCACGGGGTCTGGCACGAATAACTTTACTGAATTGATAGCTTTGAAATTATTGATGAAGTTGGCACCTGACAAGTGAGTGAAAAGTTACAAGTCTATGGGAATTCAGCAGTCGTCGTAAACCAGATGGAAGGTCAATTTAGGATGGAAAACGTTTTCTTGCATCCAATATTTTAAAATGCTAAAAATCTGAAAGTGATTTTTTTATAATATTTTGTATCAACATGTTTACATGGAACTAAATACAGCGGCAGACGAGATGTCAAAGGAATGCCTGTTATGGAATCTATGTCAGGCTCATGCAGGAATTCAAAGGAGTTGCCCAGCCAGATAGTTTGATGATAGTGTTCTGATTTTCATAATCATAAGCAGTAAGGCTGCGCGAAGTCTAGACTTAGCTTCACCTATTGAGCTCTGTAGATGAAAATATTGTGCAAAGATTGTTATTATGATTATTTTCTTAGATGTCACCTGGTGACAGTATGGATATATGTACTGTTTTGACGATGATAATGTTTTTCTTTTCATAAACGTAAGTAGCGAGGCTATGCGAGGTCTGGACTTACTTTCATCTGCAAGGACTGTTATTATGATCCTTCATCTGATGACAGTATGGACAAACGTATTATATTCATTAAATAGATTTTGTTAAAACAGATATATAGCTTAAGCATGAGGATAAGTACTTGCAGGCCTCTGATATTTTGGGAAGTTGGAAGGTTGACCTTAGGAATTTTTTCTGTCTTGATTATGTAAAGCTTGTGATTTTAAAAATAAAAAGATATAAATTTTTCCAAGGAAGAAAAGCCCAGAAACATTGTATAAATTCCAATGAACTTGAACTCTCATGACAACTAAATCCTACGTACTGTGATGCCGAAATCAGTAACAGTGATTCAAAATGACTTATATTATGATTCAAACACAACCCCACTCTCCCCATCCTCGAAGTCGTTTCGATTAGGATAAAAAAGTATCCAACGATGGTCCATTATTTGATTCCACAACCAGAAACATAACACAAACTGTTATTGAAAAACTCAGAACATAATTTATCGGTGAAATATCTTAATATGACCCATTATTGCAAACAGCATCTCCGTACAAGACGGTAGGGAAAATACTAACCTGTCTCTTATCTGAAATTGCTCGATCATCTTGGTCATTCGTTGCTGATCCTCCTCCGGAATGTTGGTCATATCCCCCGCGATTTTATCCATTGTGCTTTACCACACCGCAACGGCGGAACAACTTCTCTGTCTGGCCGTCCTTCCACCCAGAATGACCTTCCGTGTCTTAAAAACCCTCACGAGCTAGGGTTTATCAGTACCTTCCCCTGAACGACTTCTCAAAGAAAGATGTTACGACATAGGCATCACACGAGCCATGATCTATCGGTACATGCCTTCCCTTGAACAATAAAACCTTTTCGAAGAAAGAACTATAACCTCTTGATGGGGCATGAAACGAGGAAGACAAAGGCACACGGTGAGGGATTTCAAAATGATAGGTTACTGGTACCCACGTTCCCTTTCAACATTGATACCTTCTCAATAGGCAGAACTATAAAGTCTTGACTTTCTATGAGGAAGAGGAAGTGGGAGAGGGAGATGAAGTCACATTCTTAAAAAAAATATTGGTTAGATCTATTTTAAAATATAGTTTGAGTGGGTTTAACGGTTAAGAGCATGTGTTTTTCTTAAGAGGTTATAGGTTCAAAACTAAAGGGGTAGAGTATCTATGTCTTTGTATTCTTGGTAGTCAAACACTTGCGCGGAAGTGGGTCTCTTGTCCCACAAAACAAGAGGGTCTCAGACACTAATTTGGTGTCTAGCTTGGTCGTAACCTTAAAAACGGATCATAACCATCATCATCATCATCTTAGTTAATCTCTTGCAAAACTATATCATTCGTCTCGCGATCGAAGTGTGCTAACTTTGTTTTTGCAATTTTAACCAAAGTTTCAAAAAAATGCTTAATATTTCTATTTTTCTATCAATTCAAAATCAATTTTCTAATTTTCATCAAATTTTATTTTTAATTTTCAATTAGCGGAGGGAGTTTTGATGGGACATAGTTCCCCTACTAGAGGGTGTTTTATTTCGGTATGTGTCAAACAATTCATTTATAAAAAATAATAAATAATAATAATAAACTATTTTTTGTGAGTGGTCATTCAATTGGTTAGTGTTGTGACATTGGTATGTTACTGCTTTGCCAAATGATGTCAGAATTGACGTGGTTGCAAGCCCTTTTGCATGCGCAGGGCGGGGGGATGGGGGAGCAAACAAATCTCCAATTAATATTTTTATGTTCCTTGTGTGGAGCTAATAATTTTGCAGAGGACAAAGTATGTGCAGGAGAACGAGGGTGCAGAGAGAACTTTATTCCGCAACGACGAAATTAATTTTAAACTTCTTTACATTTAAAACTTTTACAGATTTAGTTATGCAGGAGAGCAATTGCATAGCATTGTGATTTTGTGAGTGGTCATTTCGTTGATGAGTGCTCTGCCAGTGTGTTGCTACTATGTTCAATGATGTCATAATACCATGTGCTTGTAGGTCCTTTGCATAAGTGGGGGAGTGTTGAACAAATTTCTAGTTAATATTATTATGTTTCCTTGTGTAGAGCTTTTACCATACGGAGGATGGGGTATGTGCGAGAGAACAGGGGTGCAAAAAGAACTTCATTTCATAGCAACAAAATTAATTTTAAACTTCTCTGCATTTAAAACTTTTATAGATTCAGTTGTGTCAGAGAGCAGTTGCATACAGCTGTGAATCTTTATGGAATGAAGGATGTGCAAAGGATGGGGTATGTGCAGGAGAACGGGGGTGCTAAGGGAACTTTAATTCATTTAATTATGAACAAATATCATATTATTATTGTTGTTGTTGTTGTTGTTGTGTTTCCTTGTGCAAAGCTTTCACTGTGCGAGAGAATGAGGGTGCATAAGGCATCGTATTCCGAAGGGACGCAATTAACGTTAAAACTTAATATTTCACATTTGCCTATTACATATGTGTAGATTTGCTAAATATACAGATTGACGTTGGTGAGTGCTCTGACACTGGCATTGTTATGTTATTGCTTTACCCAATGATGTCACATTGCGAGGGGCTATAACATTCGCTTTGCAGTCAAAGTGCGTTGACTCTAAATTATTTGTTTGTTCTGGTTTGTGTTTTGGACGGGTATGCATAATTAATTTAACTATGAACAAATTTCAAATTAATATTATTATGTTTTTCCTTGTGCAGAGCTTTTACTATGTGGAGAAAGGGGAATGTGCGGGAGAACGAGGTGCAGATGGAACTTTATTCCACACAGACGAAATTAATTTTAAACTATTTTGCATATAAAACTTTTACATATTTAGTTGTGTGGGAGAGCAGTTGCATATAAGTATGAATTTGTGCATAATGAAGTATGTTCGGAGGACGGGGTATGTGTAGGAGAATAGGGGTGGAGAGAGAATTGTATTTAGTGTATGCATAATTAATTTAACTATGAACAAAAACTTCAATTCGTAATGTAATCATATTTTACATTTTCCTATTATATATATACAAATTTACATTGATATTAAAACTGCACTAATATGGGTCTGGAAACATATGTTGCAAAAGACCACACGTGTTTCCTTGTACACTAAACACCAAAGTTACCCACCCACACCAACAAGATCTTCAACGATTCATTAGAATTAGTCACCAGAATTGCATCATGAAAACTGCACGAATCCATGTAGAACCTCGCCACGTAAAATTACTTATACCATATATAAAATACTTCCATAATTTTTTGTATTGATTAAAAATAATAATAAAACCATTGGTCCATTGCTCCGCACAAAGTTCATTGTGTGGGAGTGTGGAGATCGAGTTGTGCTGTAAACCTTTCACATTCATGTAATAGCATAGGCACGTGTGTGTGGAAAAGCGAAGTGCGAAAGAGTTCGAAGATGCGAAGGTTTGCACAATGAAAGATTTCACACTCGTGTAAATTGTATTTTGCATTGTTTTGATTTGTGTGTTCTAGGTATTGCATTTATTTTAATCATAACTATGATGATTGAAATTTGAAACTCGATACAATTTTTGTTAATGTGATTGTATTGTTTACTCTTATAGACTTATGCTTTGAGCTCCTATATTATATTACGCATACGTATGCCAATAATACATAAAAGGAATGTAGTTAAAAGTTTTTTAATTAAAATATTTTTGTTTGCATTTAAAACTTTTACAGATTTAGCTACACGGGAGAGCAATTACAAAGAGCTATGGATGTATGCGGAATGAAGGATGTGTGGAGTACAAAGTATGAATCTGTATGCAATGAAAAATGTGTGGAGGACGAGGTTTGTCCGAGAGAACTTGGGTTTGTGCTAATGACTATAACATTTTCTTGGGTGTTAAAGTGCATTGAATATGTATTATTTGAATGTAACAAAAAGTTTCATCCATAGTATTGTGGTTTTTTGGATAAATTTCACGTCGGCATATTTTGTTAGCTAGACACCCTTTGAAGTATTCACTATGTACAAACTCGAATTTGTGACCTTTTTCAATAGGGAAACCCTATCCGCTATTTACAAAATCGATCTTGTTGATGAGCGTCTTATTGCTTCAAAACTGAAGAAATAACAAAGGGACTTAAAGTTGCAATCGTTTGCAATTGAAACCCCTTGCTCTTTCTGATGTTTTCTCTGTATTATCACTTTGCTCTTTCGCAGTAACCATATCAGCATGTTGATGTTGTCAAAATTTGATAAAAGTCTAACATAATTCATCTTGAAGTAAATAGAAGTTGATGGCATTCTCAGATTCAGAATAAAAATTAGTAACCCAAATAGTAATGCAATTGTGTAAGTTATGGCACCATTGGATATAGCGCGGGGCGTTTCTTGGGTTAGTTCTCTCACACTGAGAGCAAGAATCTGTGAGGAATGAAGAATGTGCAGAGGATGGCATATGTTCAGGGGAATAGGGGTGCAGAAGAAATTTTATTTCGCAAACACGAAATTAATTTAACTAGGAACAAAAACTTTAATAGACATTAAATAAGAAACATTAAGTTGCACCAAGAAAGTTTACTAAAAACTATAACCACTAATCCAAAATATATATATATATATATATAAATAATATATATATTATATAATATATATATATATATATATATATATAGATTCTTTAAAACTTTTGATTAACAAGAAAGTTTCAATTTCATAAAACTTACATTCATCCAATCAACATGATGGAATATTAAAAAGAAAACATGCCAAAGGGTTTTTTTCCTTGAAATCAAAGTTTGTATAGAATCGAAGATTTCAAAATATTATATCTTGCAAGAGGTTCTGAACACAAGAACATGGCTCATTCTGAGCCACTCAGTCCTTTTGTTATCACTATTAACAACAAGCATACGGAGTTTTGGATCATTGACCAAAGTGTCCATTTTCTCGTCCAACAAGATCTTTGATGTTTTCACAATGTACCATATGCCCATATTCTCAACACATAATATTATAATTGAATTGACCGAGTCCTATGTCCATTGCTAATATTTGCCTACTTCATGTTGCTTTTCCTTCTCATTTCCTTGGAAGGAATTGGCATGATCTTGACCTCTTTACCTCCTTCGTCATACCCAGATGGTTGGTGTAAAGAGTGGTCTTGTCTACAAACAAATGCAGGGGTTCTTGATGGGCACTCTTCATGCCACCCGTGTATGCATGAGGATCAAGTCTTGATCTAGTGCTACAGCCCCTGTTGTATGGATTGCCCAAGATTGCAGAGCCTTCCCGTAATCACAAGGCTTTCGCATAGTTGTTGTCGGGTTAATTTAACTAGTGTAGTTGTGACTTGTCATGTAAACCATCCTCCTGAGTGAAAGGAGCCCTTTCTTTTCCAGGCCACTTGGTGCAATTGGATCATACTAGATCGGTAAACAATATAAGCTCTTCCTCGTTCCATGCTCTTCATTGTTGTCATTCCTTTAACTCCTCTATGTATTAATAACACAACTTTATCTATTCTTTGTGCCATTGTTGTGCTACTTTTCTTGTCGCAATTACGCATTGTTCTACTCCGTTGAGCTCTCATAGACTCTAAAATTTCCTCTATCAGTCTTCTGCTAGTTTCACTCCCTTAGTTAGTATTTTATAACTCTAGTAGACTCGCAACATTCTCTCTTTCCCATAGATGATCATTACATTCACTTAATCATCAATACTTGCAAATCCAGATCGATACACTTATGTGTGGAATGTGTGTGAAATCTTATTCAATTCAGTTCAAAAAGCATGCCATACATGTGGCATCTCTCAAATTGATACAAATTCCTATTAACACAATGTTCCTTCAATCATATCATCAAGATACCTAATGAGTCGAAATGCCCATCTGCGTGCTCTTTTGGCTGTCAACATGTGATTCAAGGACAATATATATTGCTTTCTTTCAATTCAATTGTCATTACCATAACAATTATGGTAATTCCTTCGTGTTTGGACGTGTTTTCCATTACATTGTTTACTATCACCCTGACTCATGCCTAAGCTTTTAGCTTAAGCAAACTGTTGTACGATATCAATATTGCATCCAAGACATTGGAATGATAAAAAATCTAGATGACAGTTTCTTTGTTTGTGATAGACAATCTATCTAGTGACGTGTTGTAAATTCGTCATTGTGTTGCCTTGCTTATTAGCGTATTGACTACAAAGCATTTATAATTATAGTGAGCAAAAGAGTGGCAACTATGGCTGCAATCATATGAAGCAAATCAAAGCTACATGGTCTAAAAGAATCAAAAGACTGGTGAACATTATTTGTCGGTGTGAAAACACAGGGAAGCGAAGAGGTGACATACTCCACATAGCTTTTTATGTTGATACATGGTGCAAAGTGATTAATATTAAGTGGCTTCGACAATTTAAAAATCCTTATTGTGCAGAAGGAAGGCGTGTTGGAGAAATATGTGGAGGGATAATGCATGCAGAGGTGCGAAACTTTGCAACAAAAAGAATGTGTTTGTTATTGTGTGTACTTGGTCTCCGACGCAAATCACAAATCGAAAGGTCTAAATTTTATGGAGATTTTGTAGCATAATTTTAACAAGTAACATGTCCATAGTTGCATTGCCAAAGTGTTCATCATGCATTTTTTTACATGAATGCTTCCAACGCGTATTTGACTAATTCTGGGGGGGTTGGGGGGACTCATTATGAATAGTTTTGTTTGTTTTTTATTTTATTTTTTGTTTTTTGTTTTTTAAATAGATAGTCGAGAGTGTTGTTATAAGTATTATGTGTTTTGTTCGTTAGCGTAAGAATCATGCACATAAGTTGTTTTTTAAAACAAGTACAACTATTATGATATTTGTATCAGGTACATTGTGGTTCATTTGTTTTGTAATTCTATATCTCATTCGCACATAAGAGTTTTACGTTAAATGATGTGGATACTTATACGCTTTTAAAGTGTGTATTTTTTGTTATCTTATGGCTTTGTATTGTGTAGTTATATTATGTTGTTCGCTTTCCTATACATTGTTTATGTTGTGGTTAACGTCAAACAATAGCTGATAGTGAATTTAGAAAAAAAATTGAAGTGTGATTGCTAAAGCATCAATGGACAAACGTGTTTGAGGAGTGATTGCTAAAGCATCAATGGAAGAGTGTTTGTTTACTATAAAGAGAGCTTGTACATATGCAATTCTAAGGCATCATAATCTATTTTGTTTAAACAATTTTACATATGTTGTAGGAGATTGTATGTTCGATGTTATGCAAACTCTATTGCATTTTAAATACATGTCAACGGAGTTGTGAAGGAACAATAAAACATTTCAAGAATTGTTTACATAATGAAACGTTGAAGTGATATTATCTTATGAATGTGAATTGAATATAGATGCATTGATACAAAGGCATGGTATAAATAACTTAGGTGTTTACCTAAAAAAGATGACAAAATCAACTTCAAATTTTATCGTTGCAGAAGAACGAGGACTTTGGGGGGACATATTATGTGTACATTGGTTATCAAATTGGCTAAAAATTATGATAAAACTTTAGTCAAAGACAACAATGAAAAGCTATTTGCATTTTAATTCAAATTTATGCAAATAAAGTTATGACATACTGTTCCATGACAAAAATCCAATTGTTGAATATTTCAAATTACTTATGTGCATGAAAAAAATGTTCAATAAGAACTAATCATGAAATATAATAAATATAACAACGTATGAACGAACGGAACATAGATGGATGCATATAGAAGAAAACATGAGTAGACATATGTTTAAGATATTTTTCCGGGTTCAAAAGTATTTATGGTGAAAGTCGTTTTGAAATAATATGCCAATTGACAGAGAATGAATATGATGTTCCTTGCTTACAACGCATAATTGCACAAACTTTTTTAAATGCAATCATGCATAATGATTTGTTTGCATTAAACTGTATAGAAAATACATGAACGAATATGCAATTTCCTGGAATAATAGATTGGCAGAGATACATTATACAATTAACAATGCCATATGAAAAAGGGAAGATAGACGGTGACCTTTTTGTTTATGATTGGATATAGTATATCTTGAATATAACTATATACATATGGTCTGTTGATATTGTAGTTGTTGTAGCTGAATTTCGTTGGTTCGAGAAAGATTCAACATTATTCCATGTTATGCAATTTGGAATGAGTGTAGATCATTTGCATTATGAACCGATGAACGAGATAGTACAAGAGAAAAATAGTTCACATTGTATTGAAGCAATTAACGAAGAATAATATATATAAGAATCCAATAACAACCATAATGAAATTAATGTCAGTGACTTTGAAACACAAACATAGATGAAACTATCATAGAACTTGACACCGAGTTTATGAATGCAAACAAGAGATCGCGACTATCATTGCATCAACTCAAAAAACATATAAGAAACAAAGACATTTTTGAAACAAATGTTCTTAGAAAACTATGCAAGCCATTAAATTCTATCTTTAAGAACATCAACATGGATGAAGATACTATGGAACTTAAGAAAAAGTATGTCAATGCAATTAAGCAACCACGTCGTTCTTTGCATGAACTAAAAAAATACATAAGAAACAATAATATTATCGAAACAAGTCTAATTACAAGACAATGTGGCGAAAATCAATACATAATAACATATTTCCTAATAAACGTAAAGAATCGTTACAGAGGTTCGATTATACATTTGAAACAGTGGTCGAACAACAATATTTTAAGAAAATACAAGATGTTCATGTTTATGATTGTACAATAGGCAATCAAACTTGGTTTAAAAGAGATGGCATAGAAAAACAATCCAACAATCTGTCTAATGTTACGTGTGTGTGCCAAAAATGCAGAAAAGCATTAGACAATGACAAAGTTATCAAATTCCCAGTTCCAGAGCAAATTAGGCGTAATAGACAAATTTTCATAGTGAAAGAACTTTATGAATTGGAGGAAAGACTAATATCATTAAGATTACCATTTTTGCAACTATGGGAACTTGGACAATGTTTTAGAAAACCACAATTGGCATTGACTAGTGAACTAATCAATGTACCTACCGACACATACTACATTCAAATTGGACTTCCTTGTGACATAAATGAATCTAGTACAGTGGTTGTGGTAATTTAAAGATGTTTAGTGTTTAAAAGCATATTTGTTGTTGGGCAAATACGTGTTCATAAAGCCATGAAGGCATTGAGATGATTATGTAAAACTCCACTTTATAAACTAGAGAATGTCAAGATAAACGAAATTTGAAAACAAGTCTTTGATCAAAACAAGGATGCATATGCATGTGAAATCGATACATAAAGCAATCATGATAATGATTACTATGATCATGAGTCAGTAACAAAAACACTATTACATATATTTAGCAATTCGTATAGTATTTATAATCCTTGTAATAATTAAATAAGCAATGCCCTGGATGAAGGCTATAGGTCTTTGGGCATATTTAGAGAGAGGTATTCAAAAGAGATGATCTTTCCCACATTGTTTTCCAAGAAAAATGATTAGACAATGTTACGCCAAACTTTACATATCACGATATTGCTTGATGGGAAGTTTTGCATCAAGATCATGATTTTGTGTATCATATAACGAATTTGTTTTACAAAACAGTGTGAATTATCCTTAGTCAAGTATTCAATTGTATTTGGATTTGTATGAGAAAAGGATAGTTAAAAGGAAAAAAACTTAACATCTAGAGGTGTTAAAATAAAGGCAAATTTGAAACACATTTTGGCATCGAACATTGCATATGTGGATCTTAGACGAATATGGACATCGACAAACTATTTTTCACATTTGCGCAAGAACTTATATGCAATGATATGACAGTTGGGTCCACCGTCTTTCTTTGTTTCATTTAGAAGTGTTGAAAATATATGGGAGCCTTAGTAAAAACTTTGCAGCAAATACATCAAGAGAAAAAAACTGTTGACTGAAAGTGAAGTAGAGGAAGATGATATTGTTACATTGATAAGAAATAACCTTGTTGCTTGTGTACGATATTACAAAAGCAAGATGAATGCTCTACACTAGTTAATTTTACACGAGTCCAAGCACTTTAATGATGATGTTGACTATTTCTTTGTAACAAAATTCCAAAACCGAGGAAGCAAACATGAACATGGATTGCTATGGATAAAAATGCTTCTATCTATGGAACAAATATGAATATTGAAATTGAAAATTATGTTGACAAGTACTTGTGTTGTGATTCAAATAAACTCCCCGCAAATCTAAAAACTATTCAATGTCATCATCATATAACCACTTGTAGGAAAGAAAAATAGATGCATTGCAGGTTCAATTTTCCAATTCCACCAATGCCAAAGACGCAAATACTTGAGCCTATGGAATTCGACAAAGCGAATGCAAAAACTATATTTGATTCATTAGAGAATATGGAACATGATGAGACATACATTTGATAGCTTTCTTGAAAAATAGGTATAAGCGAATCTGATTATATCCATGCAATTCAATGTACTTTGAAACAAAAAACAAATCTTTTGAAAAGAGTACTAGTAGACATATGGACTAATAGATTTGCAAGGAATATTTCGTTAATCTGCGTTGCAAATACTAATGCACAATTTGTACTTGACTCATATGCTACAACTACTTGTTGTAGTTCATATATGACAAAGCTAGATAAAACAATAGCATCAGTGTTAAATGTGTACTAAGTGAATGTCAAAAAAATGATTACGATATCATAGAAACATTTGTAAGACTTGGAAAAGCTTTATTGAACTTGTAACAAATGTTTGCACAAGTTGTATATATAGTGTTGTCAGTGTTGTCGAATACTAGTTCAAAAAAATGTATATGTATTAATATGTAAACAATAGATGATCAAACATTTTTATAAAGAAACCAAAGGACCTTGAGCGTGAACCAGATGATTTAGAAAACATAACATGCTTGTAACCGCCTCCTCTCATATCTACCCACTTTCATTGGCATTCCTAGGGTAACCATGAGTTGAAGGTCACTATGATAAGACTCAACCTCCTATATGACCTTAACGAAATGGAGTCAACAAAACAAGACCTTGTAGGCCTCCCTTGGGTGCTACGAGACCCCCGGGATGTAACAGCCCTGGTTAAAAATTCATGTAAAAACATATAAGACCACAATCATGGGACACATATTCCAATATTAATGGTGGGTAAAACATCCTAGTGGGGTGTCAGTTCGGTTTATTATGGCTAAAGGAAATTGGCAAATGCAATGGAAAAGGCTTCGGAAAGGCAAAATGGCATTTTGGCACATTTATTTATGAAAATAATGGAAATTAGGAGAAAAGGGAGGTGAAAGGTCACAGGTTGCAAGTGAGGAGGAAATTGAAGGAAAATAATGGAAATTGAAGAAAATAAAGGCCTCATTAATAAAAATGATTCTGAGGATCAGTGGGCGAGGCTTGGTTAGTGTAAGGCTTGGTCAATGTAAGTTTGGTCAGTTCAGTTTTGGATCCCTCTCATTATTTTGTGTTTCTCTCTCACACTCTTGGACACTTAGAGTTTTCTTGGAGCACTCTTGGAGGTTCTGGCATACTTGGAGTTTTGGAGTAAGAAGGCAAAGGAAGAGCAAGAAAACACAAGAGGACATCGGGATCAGCAGCTACAACGAGTGTTGATTGCAGGTACTAAGTTGCATGTATGTTTTCCTCACTAGTTTTAATATGCATGTTGCATGCATGTGGTTTATTGGTCATGACATATCATTGTCATGGAGGATTGTCTGGATTGATAGTGGATTTGCCTAGTCATTCCATTTCTTGGATAACCATGGTGCTATGGGTTCATTTCTTTGTTTTTTCTAGTTGATTCTCATGTTTCCATAGCTTGGGTTGAGTTACTAGTTCCTGGAGCCTTGGTTGGACAAACACTCTGGAGCCCTGTAACAGCTTGGGTTGATTTACTAGTCTCGGAGCCTTGGTTGGACAAATGCTTTGGAGCCCTGTATTATCTTGGGTTGAGTTACTAGTCCTAGAGCCTTGGTTGGAACAAACTCTTTAGAGCCCTGGAAGGCTTGGGTAGAGCAATCTGATGATGGTTCTTGTGATGTCCGACTATGAGGTGGAATCATTGTTTGATGGGTTGAGGTGGTTGGCCTCTAGAAGCCATGGATGGTTTCGGTTGATGTGTTTATGAGATCCCACATTCATGCTTGGAATATGGCACTGGGGTGACTGGCTGAAAGAAGGATTTGGTTCAGCCATGTCTATGGTCGGGTGGTACGTGGAAGTCCTGAACCTGGTCGGATTTACCTATGTTTAATCAAAGTTAAGTTATCTTTCTTTTGTACTTATTTATATGTGGATTTAATGGTTTTTATCTCACTGTTATTTTCATGGTTTTATGTTGGTTATAAGCACGGTCAATTGACTGGTTCATGTCATGGTTATTTCGTTTATTTACTTGTAATTGTTAAAATGATGGATGTAAGACCTAATTGATGTCATAACAATTCAAGGGAGAAGGTGATGATCCTTCTTGTCATGTCTCATAAGAGTTTTCAGTCATTCACACTCTATATTGTATCGTAGACCTATAGATTGCATTGATGCCAAGTGTTTGATAGAATGTCAGTCTCGGTTGGGGATGGTTAGGCCTAGTCCTGGAGTTAGATTTTGGTTTATTAATCTTATAATCATGTGTTTAATGGATTCCAAAAGTTACAGGAAGTTCTAGGCAGTGGCCATAATTCTTGGCTTGAAAAGTGCCTTAAATCTCGTGGACTACGCACATGTCCACTGGAAATAGTCCCTCGACACAGGCATGCAGGCTTGTGGGAGCATCCAGAACTCTCTTGACACTGGCATGCCCATAGCATGGGAGTGTCGAGAGGTTCAATAGCTTAAAAACTTAGTCGGACCCAGGGGAATGATACCTGAGTGGTTGGAATGGCTCCTCAGAGTGTTGTTGTTGATGTGGAAGTTATGTTTGATGTGTTTCCGTCAATTCCAATTCCTTAAGGTCACCTAGGAGGTTGAATCATATCATAGTAGCCTCTCGTCATAAGTTTACCCCAGTTGGTCGGTTACTTGGGTAGATGTCAGAGGAGGGTGTTACAAAGTGGTATCAAAGCATGGTTCACCCCTCGGACTGAATGGACGATGTGTTGGTCATGCATTCATGTTGGTTGCATATGTGTTCCTTATGCTTGTTGCATTTGCATGGTGTTGAACATGGTTGTAATGAGGTCACTGTTATCACCCCAAGAAACTCTCCTAGGTTGTATACCGGAGATGCTCGGGAACATTACAAACTCAACAAAAATGTTGGAAATATGGTGGATGAGTGAAAGAGATGCTGCATACTCAAGCTAGATAACCACTTCTACTGTGCTTAACCCCAGACATGGGTGAACACCCCCAGACTACAAGGCTTTAGACCACCAATTACTCCTAGTTTGAGGATTTAGTGGAAATAGAGAATATTGACCACACCAGCAGATGCACAAGACCATGTGATGGCCGGTTGCAACCAGTAAAGAAGTCTGTAAATCTATTATCTAATGCATAGACAGGATGACAGCTCTCTGGCATTAAACCAACAAAAACCTGCATACAAATTCAATGATACATGCTAGATTCAAACACAGAGGTGGGATGATAGCCCCTCTAATGCTAAACATCTACAACACATGAATAAATGCATAACAGGCACAACCTAGAACAAAGAAGAAGAAGTGGAAAAGTGAGCAATTAACAACAAGAGAAGCTTGCATTAGCTGAAAATGAAGACCAGATGTTGTAGGTATCACAGTAGTTACAGTCTCCAGAAGTTGAAGCTTACAACAAAATAACATTCATCAACCTTTACATTCTGAGTTCTCGACATATATAGAGGTTGATTGAAAAATATCTGCTATCCTATGCGTGGAGGGGTCATAATGGACCACTAGCCACATTAACTATTTGATAAAAATCTCTGCTACAAATTGTTGCTTGAATGAATATGTTTGACATTTTCTGGTACTTGGCTGTCCTTCCTGAGCAGGTAGAATGTCCTATGGAAGAATGATCCATAACTAATAAATGCTATGAACTGCTCGAGGAGTGTCCTTTTGCTCTTGGGCCATTTTGCACTTGAATGAGGTAGTTGAAGAGTAACTATGCCAGGTACAGATAGCTGATCGCCTTCACTCTTTAGTAGCAGAGAACAGTCAAAGGTGGCGAAGACTTTATGACGAGCAAATGAGAGGGACCAGAATTAAACAACAGTTGTTGGATCGATTAATTGAACGGTGGAGATTATTTTACGGAGGGTATCAGGAGATATGTAAATGGAAAAACTTGGGCCATCAGATCATGGTCATACAGATCCGACGGCTATCGTGAGGTCAAACAACGAGGGAGATAACAGACGGGAGGACATACGTGTGGGAGGTAAGCGGTTTTCCTGCACTGCTCACAGGAGGCAGGCAATATTCGTACATAGGGGAAGCGATGCAATAAAAGGGTGACACATGGCGGATGCAACAGGTGGAAAACACTTTTCCCGTTGACTAACAAACATGCAGGTTACGGGAACGGGAGTTGCGAAAACCGTTGGATTGGGCGATGGACGATCGGATGGTGGGAATTGTGTAAAGCTTAGCGCACGTGTTTATTGATTGATGTGACAGGGAAAAAGGCTTGCAAAAGGGGCTCGATCGGGCTACTGAGGTTATATGACATTTAGACTTAGCACCCGGGGCATGGAAAATATGGGTTTATAAAGAAATTCAGAGTAAAACATGGATAAAGGGGGTTATGAGAGTGTAGAAAAAGGCAGAGGAGGAGGGAAAGGACTACTGCAGACTCCTCGTAAGCATCCCCAACACGACCCAACATGTTCTTTGATCATCAAGTATTCAAACATGTAGTAGAGCTAACATTGGCTCCTTCTGGGGATGAGATCCTCCTTGTGAGGTCTCAAGAATCTGTAGATCTATGCCTTCATACAAAACCAGCTCAAAAACATATGCCTAGTATTCCATTGGGCATGGAGTCTCACTGAACCTACACTAAAACTGTTAAGAATAAAATATTTACAATTTTAAAGGCCAAAGACCTTAAATCACATAAATTTTCAGAAAACGCCCATTTACTGGGCCATCAAAAACTGCTTCTCCTCCCATACTTTTCAACATGAAGGTGTTGTTCCTTGAATTTTAGAAATGATGAAAGGCCCTGTCCAAAAAGCATCAAATTTCCCATGATTGCCTTTCTTTTCTTTCAGTGCATCCCATTTCAGGACCAAGTCTCTAACCTGAAAATTGTCTACTTTTGTTTTCCTGTCAAAAGCTTCCTTGATCTTTTTCTGATGTGTTGCGGCCCTTTCAACCAGATGTTCTATGATTTGATGTACCTTTGCTAAATATGTGATTCTTTTTGCCATGTCTTCTTCCTCATTCTGTTCTGGTTGAAGGAACTTTGGGACAGGGAGAGTAAGCTGAATTGGAAATATTGCCTATGTGCCATACACCAGCTTAAATGGAGAATTCCCTGTGGATTTCTTAATGGTCACTCTATCAGCCCAAAGTGCATATTTTAGCTTGGAATCCCAATTCTTTTTGTTGTACTCCAACAGCTTCTTAATTATCCTTATCAGACTTTTGTTGGAATATTCTGCTAGATCATGTCCTTGAGGATAATAGGAGGTGGAATGGACCAGTTTAATACCCATTGAATTGCACATGTCCACCAACTCTTTGGCTCTAAAGGTTGTTGCATTATCTGTGACTAGTTTGTGTGGACAACCAAATCTGGTAAAGATATTCTCTGTTAAAAACTTCATGACCACATTATGATCAGCCTTTCTGGTAAGGATTGCTTCAATCCATTTTGTGAAATAATCAATGGCTACTAATATCCATCTATGATGGCCACTGGAATGTGGATTGATTTCTCCAATGAAATCCAAGCCCCACTGCTGAAAAGGTCCTTTTGCAACTATTGGTTTTAAGGGCAGGGACTTTAACTGTTGTTTTCCTTCAAATCTTTGGCACCTGTCACAATATTTAACAAATGAAAATACATCAGAAAATAAGGAGGGCCAATAATAGCCAGCTCTTAGGATTTTGTGAGCTGTAGTCTTCCAATAATGGTGCCCTCCACACATGCTGAAGTGAAACTGCTGCATAACTTCTATTGACTGTTTTTTGTCCAGACACCTCAAAAGCACTCCTAATGGATCCCTCCAATATAGCAGATTTTCATTAATGCAATATTTTGTCGCTCTAAGCTTAATTGTTCTGGCTTGACTTTGAGTAAAGCTGGGAGGGATTTCTAGCTTCAGCAAGAATTTAATTATCACAAAATACCAATAACAAGAAGCTAGATTGTCGGCCACTGACTGCTTTATGTCCGATTCAGCTGCTTCCTCTTCTATTTGACCATTTCCTACATCTGTGCTCATGAGATTAACATCCATAGTTCTGCAATTCTCTTCAGTTAATAACCTGGCAAGACCCTTACCTCTGACAAGTTTGGTGGGCTTCAATTCTATATTAAACTCAATTAATTTTGCAATCCATATAGCCCTTCTTCCATCAGCATCAGGTTGTATTAGGATATCTTTTATTGCAGCAGAAGATACAAAGGCAATTATCTTAGAATGCAGAATGTAAATTTTGAATGCTTTCAAGGACTTGATAAGAGCATATGCATGTTTCTCCATAATATCATACCTCAACTCAGCATCCCTTAATGTTTTGTTGTAGAATGCCACTGGATGCTCTGAGCCCTCTTCATCTGCTTGCAATAAAACTGTTGCAATAGTATCTTCAGAGGAAAATGAGAATACATGGAACTCCTTGCTGTAATCTGGACTTATTAATGTGGGAGCTTCCATTATAGCCTTCTTGATAGAATAAAATGATTTTCCTGCTGCATCAGTCCATCTTACCTCTGACCCTTTTCTCAACATGGAGGTAATATGCTTCACTAGTTCTGCAAAATTTGGTATAAACCTCCTCAAAAAATTAATTTTGCCTAGAAAGGATTGGATATCCTTCTTCGATCTCGGGACAGACAAAGTCTGTATGGCCTTTACTGTTTCTGGGTCAATTTGGACACCTACAGTAGAAACAATATGTCCTAACATCTTGCCTTGTTCTAAAGCAAATTGTGATTTTTTAGGATTGACTGAAATCCCAAACCTTTTGCACTTCAGAAATACTTTTTTCAAATGTTGTAAATGACTTTGATGGCTGCTGGAGTATACTGTTATGTCATCAAGGTAGATAAGGACAAATTTATCCTTCTCTCCCACAAATGCTATATCCATAGCTCTCTGAAAGGTAGCTCCAGCATTCATTAGTCCAAAAGGCATCTTGGCATACATAAAAGTGCCCCAAGGTGTGGTAAATGCGGTCTTCTCTTAATCATTTGGATGCACAACAATCTGATTAAAGCATGAAAACCCATCTATGAAAGACATGACTTTGGCTCCTGAGACTTTCTGCAACAAATGCTCCATCTTGGGTAGAGGATAATTGTCTTTCTTGGAGCACTTGTTTAAGTTTCTGAAATCAACACAAAGTCTGATTTCTCCACTTTTCTTCCTCACTACTACTAGGTTGGCTACCCATTTTGAATATTTGAGAGGGACTATGATCTTGGTAGCCAACAACTTTTTAATTTCTTTTTCAATCAGGGGAAGAAGCATAGGATTTATTGGTCTCAGCTTTTGTTTGAAAGGAATGATGTCTTTCTCCAGAGGGATTTTATGCTGGATTATGGTTTTATCATACGTTTTCAGATCACTATACTTCCAGGCAAACACATTAGCAAATTGCTTCATTAAATTGCAGTATTTTAAACTTTGGTCAACAGTCAGATGTGAGGACAAATTTATGTATCTAGGATGACCTAGAATCCCAATTTCGTGCTTACAGACTGCAGATTGATCTTCTTTTTGGGCAGCCTTGTAAGGCACATCATTCTGGTCAAACAATCTTTCAAGAGGAATTAAACCCTTAGGAATATGATTGCTGGGAAGCTGGACAATGCTATTTTTGCCAATTTTATTTCTAAGCCGGGCTTTTGAATTTTCTACCAAGGCTTCATTTTCTTGGTCAATTTGCAATTCAGAAAATTCATCAATAACTTGAAGAAACCTATTCAACTCATCATCATCATTAAAAACTTTCCAATGCTTGACATTATCAGGCAAGGATGGTCTATATTTCATTTGCACTTCATAAACTAGTCTGGGAGACATTGGAGGGATGAATAGACTAGCAGACACAGCAAGGGAATCAACAAGATGATTTTTGGCTCTAGGAATAAATGAAATACAAAAATCATCAAAGGAATCTTTGAGTCTCCATACCTCATCTCTGTATGCTTTCAGCCTTGGGTGCTTTGCTTGAAATGTTTTATTTACTTGCTAAATGATCAGATCGACATCTCCAAACACCTTTATGTTCTTGATTCCTCTGCCTTTTGTTGCGTTCAGTCCCAATATCAGAGCCTCATACATATTATTGGGGACTTGAAAAGCCATCTTAAAAGACAGTTGCGTGCTTTCTTGTTGTGGAGATATCAGCACCACCCCTGCTCCTGCAGTCTCCCTGGAACATGTTCCATCAAAGAACATCTCCCAAAACTGACTTCCTTGCTCTTCTTTGGCCTGAACTGTTGGTTTCATGATCTACATTGAGGCCTTATGAGATTCTTCTATTTGGAGTATACATGCTCCAAAATCAGTATCCACGACATAAATGGGATGATTGGATGGGTTCTTCTCATCACTGATGATGTATGCCAGCTGTGCTTCTCTGTATAATCTCCTACTTTCTCCTCCAAAGACTGGGACAATGGCATAAGGTAAATCATTCTGTAATCTCCCACCTAGTCTCTTAATCCATCCTCTCGACAACAGCATGCCAAACTTAGGAGGGACATCTGCTACCACAATGTCTATTACCATGCTCTTCATAGGAAGCTGAGTTAGGGTAAAGGCTAAATCTTTGATCAGTCCTAGGCATCTCACTTTTCTTGAATCAAAAGAGAATAGATCATGATATGGTCTAGTGATATCAAGGCCTAACTCTTCCATGACAGCTTTAGGCATCAGATTGTGGCTGGCTCCTGCGTCTAGCAGGAAATTGTGGAGGACTTCATCATGTATGGTCAAGGAGACATAAAAAGATGGAGAATTATCATCAGCAGGCTCGGTCATAGGGCTAACGACAACTGCAGGCCTACCATCTTGCAAATTGACAGAGTTAGTGGAGGTTTGTGTGGCTTTCAGTTCAAGAGCTTCAAGGATATACTTTCTAAACACTTCACTCTTTACAAGTTCTAGCAAAGGCACAAATGTTTTTAACTTCTGGACTTCTGCTTCAAGACTGAAAGGGGAAGGGGACTTCTCAGGACCTCTTACCTCTTGAACTGGTGCTTTAAGGATGACTTGGTTAGCTGTTGGTCTTTTCTGTCTGGTATTGTGTGACTCTATTTGCACAACAGCTTTTTGGGTAGGATTCTCCTTGACATTATTTGCATTCGACCTGAGATTGTATCTTTGTTGTTCATCAGTCTACAGAACAACCTCTCTATCCCACCTTTGACTGTCTTGTTCCTGTAGCAAAGACTCTACATATTCAGACAATGTCAAGAAGGAAGCACTGCCTTTATCTTCCATGCAATGTATTTCATCCTCATCTTCAACTTGTTCCTCCTCCATGACTACATTTTGGAAAGGAGCTTTAACTTTGTGTTCTTCATTTTGTTCTTTGCTCCTTTGCATTATTTGCAACTGCTCATTTGCTCTTCTCTATGGATTTGAATTTCTTGGAGCAAATGTGTTCTGCTGCCTTGTTTTTCCTGAGTTCTGCTCAACTTTCAGCTTAGAAATTTCAACAGCCAATGACTCTATCATTCTAGTTATCTTATCTAATTTGGGCTCAGAAGTTGAGGCAGAGGAAGAAGAAGCCTCACTTCTATGTCTCCTTATGTCAGCATGACTTCTAAGTTTTTCTGCAACCATAACATTGGATTCTACTTCTAGGGCTGCATCTTGCATGTCTGCCAGAGTAGAACATCTTCTTTCTCTCAATAATAAGCAGAATTCAAGGTCAAAAGCATTGGCATAAGTGAGTTTGGCTGAAGTGGGAGTTGGCTTTACCTTAGTTGGTATCTTACTGTACATGCGATTAAATCTTTTGTTAAAATCAAGCAAGGATTCCCCATTTTCTCTCTTCAAGTTACCAAACTCAGTATGGTAATATAACAAATCCTTTTTATCTCCCCATTGCTTCAAAAATGCATCATCTAAATCTTCAATATCAGTAATAGATCTAGGGGTCAATTCTCTGAACCACTTCCTAACCTCTCCATCAAGGCTCTGGACAAAAACTCTCATCCACACATCATTTTCACTAATATCTAAGTTATTAGCATAACTGTAAAAAGCTTCAAGGTGTTCTTCAACAGTTATCCCATTTGTACTAGCGACATTGGGCATATATTTTTGATAATCTCCTACAGGCATAGCATTCAAAGGAACCGACAAAACTAGGGGTCCATACGTAGCAGCTATAATTCTTTCCATCTTCGTAGGTGCTTGCTGAACTACCATGAGTGGGGTATGTGGAATGCTACTGGTAGATTGAATAGTGGGAAACAATGAAATGGATGGCATAGACAAGGGAATATGATGGACTGTATGGGATGCTATCTTTGGACTGAGACCCAAAGGGGAACTAACTGTACAAGGAGCTGTTTGAATCTCTGCAGGTGATTCTTTACTGGCAAAACCAGGTTCTGATTCTTCAAACTGTCTATTTTCAACTGTAACCTCCTCTTGCAGAGATATATAAAATTTCTTGAGCTTACCTGATCCTAATGCTCCTTTCTGTGAAGTTTTCTTCGATTTGACAATCTTCTCAGGGTCAGGCACTGGTTCAGCTGGTGATTTCTGCGGATTTCTTCGAGTATGTCTCACACATGGAGTCGCCAAAGGTAGGTCCTCCAGTAGAGTCACCTGATAGATGATTACAACAAAAAATGTGCCCAAACCTTGTCTATCATCAAAATTTGGAATTGTGTCATCTCTCAGGGAAGCTGAGCTTCAGCCTCCTCTCCCCGTCAACGATGCCAATTAATGTTATCACCCCAAGAAACTCGCCTAGGTTGTATATTGGAGATGCTCGAGAACATTACAAACTCAACAAAAATGTTGGAAATATGGTGGATGAGTGAAAGAGATGTTGCATACTCAAGCCAGATAACCACTTCTACTGTGCTTAACCCCAGACATGGGTGAACACCCCCAGACTACAAGGCTTTAGACCACCAATTACTCACAGTTTGAGGATTTAGTGGAAATGGAGAATACTAACCACACCAGCAGATGCACAAGACCATGTGATGGCTGGCTGCAACCAGTAAAGAGGTCTATAAATCTATTATCTAATGCACAGACAGGATGACAACTCTCTGGCATTAAACCAACAGAAACCTACATACAAATTCAATGATACATGCTAGATTCAAACACAGAGGTGGGATGACAACCCCTCTAATGCTAGACATCTACAACACATGAATAAATGCATAACATGCACAACCTAGAACAGAGAAGAAGAAGTGGAAAGTGAGCAATTAACAGCAAAAGAAGCTTGCATTAGCTGAAAATGAAGACCAGACACTACAGGTATCACAATAGTTACAGTCTCCAGAAGTTGAAGCTTACAACAAAATAACATTCATCAACCTTTACATTCTGAGTTCTAGACATATATAGAGGTTGATTGAAAAAATATTTGCTATCCTATGCGTGGAGGGGTCATAATGGACCACCAACCACATTAATTATTTGATAAAAATCGCTGCTACAAACTGTTGTTTGAATGAATATATTTGACATTTTCTGGTACTTGGCTATCCTTCCTGAGCAGGTAGAATGTCTTATGGAAGAATGATCCATAAATGATAAATGTTGTGAACTGCTTGAGGAGTGTCCTTTTGCTCTTGGGCCATTCTACACTTGAATGAGGTAGTTGAAGAGTAACTATGCCGGGTACAGGTAGCTGATCGCCTTCAATCTTCGGCAATAGAGAACAGTCAAAGGTGGCAAAGACTTTATGACGAGCAAATGAGCAGGACCGGGATTAAACAACAGTCGTTGGATCGAGTAATTGAACGGTGGAGATTAGTTTATGAAGGCTATCGAGAGATATGTAATGGAGAAACATGGGCAGCCGGATCATGGTCGTACAGATCCAACAGCTATCACAAGGTCAAACAACGAGGGAGATAATGGGCGGGAGGACGTACGTGTGGGAGGTAAGCGGTTTCCCCGCACCGCTCACAGGAGGTAGGCAATATTCGTACACATGGGAAGCGATGCAATAAAAGGGTGACACATGGTGGACGCAACAGGTAGAAAACCGCTTTTCCCGCTGACTAACAAACATGTAGGTAACGGGAGTGGGAGTTGCGAAAACCGTTGGATTGGGCGATGGATGATCGGATGGCGGGAATTGCGTGAAGCTTAGGGCGCGTGTTTATTGATTGATTGGATGGGGAAAAAGGCTTGCGAAAGGCACTCGGTCGGGCTACTGAGGTTATATGACATTTAGACTTAGCACCCGGGGCATGGAAAATATGGGTTTATAAAGAAATTTGGAGTAAAACATGGATAAAGAGGGTTATGAGAGTGTAGAAAAAGGCAGAGGAGGAGGGAAAGGATTGTTGCGGACTCCTCGTAAGCATCACCAGCACGACCCAACCTGTTCTTTGATCATTAAGTATTCAAACATGTAGTATAGCTAACAGTCGCCATGTGAAGGTTGATGGTGTTGTTGTGGAATGTGTCGTCATGAGTGTATGGTTGTATATGCATTTGTTATGCATGTCAGTGTCTATATGTTGTTATGCATGCATTGTCATGGTTATGGTTATGCATGTACGGTAGGTTAGACATGCATTGTGAGGTCATCGTATGCAATTAGGTCATCATGATGCTATTGGTATGTTATGATGCTAATGTGTTGACTAAGGTGAAGTAAGAGATGCAAATCATTAGAGTGAGGTTGCAACACTAGACTTTGGGGTAAGAGAAGATCATCATACATGTATTGTACGTTTGGCATGCAACTGTGTAGGTTAAGGATTGTTATATGCGTTATGGTTAGGTTTATGTACATGCCTATTTGATGTTATGGTTACATACATTATAGATGCGAGTTGATTAGTATAGTCATATGCACATGTGTCAGATGGTCATGAATGATAGTAAATTGTGATTGTATGCTTCATTGTTGTTGTTTTATGTTAGATAACTTGATGATTAGGTTATATGTTGTTGATTAGCATGATATATAACTTGTTGTTGTTATATGTTAGTAACTTGATGATTAGGGTCATTACATTAAGATCTTGATGTTATATGTATCATGTTAATTTGGATTGTTCTATGCAAATGGTTAGGATTATGACATTCAAGTATTAGTTAATATGTTGTGATATTATGTCATACTAATCTAGACGGATCGTACATACGTGATTGTTATGCATGAATGACAAATGTTTATGAGCTTATGATGTGCACATGTTAGTTAGTAACTATTATGGATATCATGACCTTATTTATGTTTAAGCTGGTATGTCATGAAGTTATATCATGCTAATTTGGATTAACTACAAGGACAAGATAACCTCCCCTGAGATTCATTAAGGTATGAACTTGCTTATGTTGTCTACTTTGTTCTTGAATGTTGGATTATGTCGTTTAGTTAATTTATTTAACATGGTATGTTTGCAAGTTGGTTGAATGTTTGATGAATTGCATAATATGAGTATGTGTTCAAATGATCTTGTTTTAAGATGATTGTACTAACACATATGTGTTGAGATAGTTGATATGTACTTAAGTGTAAGAGGTGGTAGTTGTAGCGTTATGTCTAATGACTATGATTTGACTATGGATTATGACATGATTGTTAGTCTTGGTAAAGGTTGATTTCAAATTGATGGATGTGAATTGTCTCGATCTTTGGAACATTTGGTTGAAATGTGTCAGCAGTTGTAGGGTAACATGCTTGGCATTAGTATGACAAGGTAATAATTGATGTGTTTATATAACTAACAGTTGGGTGATGTGACAATACATAATAAGCCTTGATTGCAACAAGGTAAAAAGGTAAAAGAAAGGAATTGGGCAAGAATTCCTTTGGCTATGTTTGGAAACCCTAATTCCAAACGAATGAGTGCTTTTGCACATAGGAAGTCTTCTTAACCTTAATATTGTCTAACATTACGTGGATATGTGCTAGATACATGAACATGTACTTGACAGGTATATTAGCTAGTCTCTAGTTACAGGTGGATATGTCAAGGGAATTGAAGTCCTTGAGAGATGGTGTGGATGTGTTCAGTTGCAAGACAACACGCTTAGCACAACAAGGTAAGGTAACCATTGTATTTTATGTTTATTTATGCATTGACAGTTATGTTTTGATGGCAATATGATGCAAGAAATTGCATGGAAAAGAGATTGCCATGAAATCTCGAAGAAGGCTCAGGTTGATATTTCCCTTGGAAGCATTGGGAGCCATGGGGATTAAGTCATGGCGTTTGTTGTCAGTCTAGTGCTTTTGGTATTTTGGTGATTTTTGTGCTTGATTGCAGTTTTGTTTGTGTCTTGTGCATGGGCATGCCACTTTGTTCATGGTATCATATTGCTATTGGTCTTTCATGGTTTCTTCTTATTTGTCCTTGTTCTTTCCTTTTATGTTTTGAGTGCCTTGGGAATTGGTTTGGGAAAGGGGAAAGTTAGTGGAGCTCGAGGAGAGTTGTGTGGTACCTAGCAGGTAATGTGAGACCTGAATGAATCTCGATGCATGTATAAGGGCAACTGAATGCAAGAGTATGATAGCTAGTTAGCTTGTTGAGTCCATTCGTGAAAATGGATGATGATAAGACAATCATGGGAAAGGTAATCCAGAAAGGTAAGGTGATGGATTTGAGGCATCATATGCCTTGGCTATGTTGGGAACTATTGTTATCAATGTTGCACATGTGTTTCACGCATAAAGGGAGTTCTCTCAACCTTGACCTTATCATTTATAGTAACTATGTTATGATCATGATTATGTTGATGTATATATGTACGTATGTATGTCTTTGTCTGACAGGATCATGACTATTGTGTTTAAAAATGTGCAACAAGAAATGTTAAATTTAGAATGTGCTAAAAATAGACCTGCTAAAAATAGCATGTCTACAAATAGTAGTTTGGCCAGTGAGGTCATTGGCCACATTGGGTGAGAGGTGAAACTGCTAAAAATAAAAAGTTCTAAAAATAGCATTTC
>APFE030812510.1:0-74414 GCA_000404065.3 Pinus taeda | reverse complement strand
CATGATGCAGTGGAAATCTATATGGATGACTTCACTCCTTATGGGGCCAACTTCCAAGAGGCATTGTCCAATCTGGGGAAAGTCCTAACCAAGTGCATCAAGATGAACCTGTCCCTCAGTACTGAAAAATGTGAATTCCTGATGACTGAAGGGACCGTGCTAGGCCATACCATCTCTAGCCAAGGATTACAGGTGGATCCTAACAAAATTGTTCTAATCAAGAAGGTTCCACCTCCACAAAAGGTAAGAGATGTTAGGAGCTTTTTGGGATTAGCAGGATACTACAGGAGGTTCATTAAGGATTTCAGCAAGCTCGCCTCGCCATTGTTTGTCTTGTTGGCAAAAGATGTGGAGTTTAAGTGGATTGACGATTATCAGAAGAGTTTGAATGAGTTAAAAGACAAGTTGGTGTCAGCACCAATCTTGAGAGGTCCAAACTGGGCCCTACCTTTCCACATCCACACTGATGCCTCAAACAAAGCCATAGGGGCAGCTTTAGCACAAATTGAGGAAAAACTTCCATATGCCATCTACTTTGTTAGCAAGAACTTGTCCAAAGCTGAACTGAATTACACTGTAACCGAGAAAGAATTCCTAGCTGTAGTCCATGCACTAAACAAGTTTCGTCATTACATTACCGGATACCAAACGTTTGTACATACTGACCATGATGCTATTAGATATTTGATGAATAAACCAGATGTAAATGCTCGTATTATTAGATGGTTACTTTTATTGCAGCATTTTGATTTAACCATTGTTGATAAACCAGGAAGAGAAAATGTTGTCGCTGATTTTTTATCTAGATTGGATTTGTCTGCAGATGAAGATGGGATGGTGGATGACCAGATGCCTGATGAGCATCTGTTTGCTATTTTAGTACTATCCCCATGGTTTGCTGATATAACAAACTATCTTGTTTCAGCTCAGTTCCCTCCGCACCTCTCTTCAAAAGAGAAGAGCAAAATCATCAGAAAAAGTGCCTCATTCACTTGGATCGGGGGCAACCTGTTCAAGCTTGGCCCCGATCATATCTTAAGGCATTGTGTAAGGGAAGAGGAAGTCTTTGACATCCTCCTCACCTGTCATGATGGGCCTTGTGGAGGACATTTTGCAGCAAAGAGAACTGCCTTCATGATCTTGCAGGTAGGATACTATTGGCCCACACTTCATCAAGATGTCAGAAGATATGTCAGCCAGTGTGACCAATGCCAATGAATGGGGAAACCAACCCAAAAGGATGAAATGCCTCTCCAACCTCAAGTGACTCTTGAGCCATTTGAAAAGTGGGGCATGGACTTTGTGGGCCCAATCAATCCCTCTTTGAGGCAGAGATCCTATATCATTGTGTGTACTGACTACTTGACAAAGTGGGCAGAGACTAAAGCCATCAAAGCAGCAACAGAAGAGAAGGTGGTTGAGTTCCTAAGAGAGAACATCTTCTACAAGTTTGGCTACCCAAGAGAGCTGGTGACCGATCAGGGGAGCCAGTTCACATCCCACTTGATTGAAGATCTTCTAGCTCATCACAAGATCAAGCACAGGACTTCCACCCCCTATCACCCTCAAGCAAATGGGCAGGTGGAAGTCACCAATAGAGCACTAGAAGGGATCTTGACCAAAGTGGTGAGCAGCAGCAGAAAAGACTGGGCAGATCGCTTAGTTGAAGCCACATGGGCTTACAACACCACTTGGAAGACCACCACCGGTTTCACACCTTATGAGCTGGTCTATGGGAAGAAATCTTTGCTTTCCATTGAGTTTGAGTATAACACTTTGAGGATGGCAGCTCAGCTGGACCTAGATCTCAGCCATGCACAGCAAGAAAGGTTGCTGCAGCTAAATGGACAGGATGAGCACCGTATGCAGGCCCTCCTACACTCAGAAGTGATTCAACTTCAGAGGAAGGTATGGCATGACCAACATCTCCATGACAAACAATTTCAGCCAGGAGATTAGGCCTTGTTGTATGACTCCAGATTCAAAGATTCTAAGGGGAAGTTGAGAACCAGATGGCTAGGCCCATATGTAGTGGAACAGTGCCATGACAATGGATCTGTCCTCATTTGAACCATTGATGAGGAAGCCATTCCCATGCTTGTCAATGGGCACCGATTGAAGATCTATAGGAGACCTCTCTCAAGGCAAGAATTTATCAGCACTATGGAGAAATCTGTTTTGGTCATAGAAAAGGGTTCTGCCTCCACTTTGGGCATACCCTAAAAGAAAAAAGAAAAAAGAAAAAAAGAAAAAAGAAAAAAAGGAAATAAAGATCCTTGGGTGAAAACCTCTCTGAGGTGCCCAAGGCAGGCAGTAGGAGTGAAAACCTCTTTGAGGCGCTCCTATTGTCTTTCAAAAAAAAAAGGGGAGAAATAAAAAAAAGATCCTTGAGCAAAAACCTCTTTGAGGTGCTCAGGGCAGGTAGCAAGGGTGAAAACCTCTTTGAGGCGCCCCTGCTATCCTTCAAAAAAAAAAAGAAAAAAAAAAGAGAAAAAAAAAAAAACAATAAGCACCATAAGAGTTTGCATGCAGATGTTCTATGGAGGAGAAAAAGCCTCTCCACTCCAAGCCGGGGGCCTTTGTCATGTGTCAAAAGACGACATCAATACCTCCTCCAAGAACAACAATGTTTTTAAGGTATGTGCAACTTTTTTTTTTATGACTTGGATCTCCTACAGGACGACACAGTCTTCCTACAGGAAGGCGCTGATCTTCTACAGGAAAGTGCCAAAACGCTACAGGAAGCTCTGCGTCCTACAGGAAACTTCCTGTAGAAGGTTACGACGGCCGAGATAAATATCAAATGAAGACCTAAACGATGGAGGAGTGGTTTGAATGCATGCATGCCACTGATGGCACCTCTGAACATTGCCATTATTGTCTTACACCCTCCTCGTCGCCATGCAAGCCAAGATACCTGCAGCAACACAACAAATAATCAGTTCTCACAAAGAAACAATTGTCAAAGGAAAATCGAGCACCGAGAGCCATACCACATCCACGCTATGCATCAGAGGCACTGGGATCATGAATGGGAAGCCAGGGCCGCCAACATGTAGCATGCACACAAGAAGGAAGGACTGTGACAAGACCCCTCGCGGGGATCCTGCAGCAGTCCAACCTGCTCGAGTGAAGACTGTCCACAACACTGCCATTTGAGACGAAATGCGGGCGCATAAATGAGATCCAGTCACTCCATCGCCAGCATCCTGTAACACGTCCGGAAACCGCAAGCCTACGAGAATGTGCGGCCACACGCAGCAGGACGATCCAACGTTCAAAGGCTGGAAATCATTTGCAGCCGTGCGCAGGTAAGTGCTCGAACCCTTCTCTCCATCAAACTGCATGATTACTGCTTTGATTTGCTTTGCATGGCGTAAAGGTGAATGGTTGAGCGGCCGTAAGGCCAGTGACTAGCCACGTCGGTTAGTGAAGGGATGGTTAGCGGATGAGGTGGTAGCCACAGCAATAGAAACAACAGCCCGCACGTGAGGATCAGTCCCGTCAACCGTGAAGCAAGGATTAACCGAAGAAGGCGGCGACAGATCTGTGGGAATGAATGCAGTGGTAAGGGGAGGTGCAGGCAAATGATGAGTGACATCATCCAACGGTCCGGCGGGGACAACTCACCCCCGCGCCACGAGCTGCGCCGATTCAAAATCTAGTTGACTCGTTTAAATGAATATCTCCGTCAACATCACCTCACAACTCGAGTAGCTTCTCTGCCTACCTCTGCATGTTCATACGCCAAGCTCTTGGCTACCTGAACTCTGGTAATGCACCTCTCTATCACTGACCAACCATCGTTCTCTTCGAAGCTTGCGCACTGTCTACAAGAACAGTCTCTACAGGAACGCAGTCTCTACAGGAAGGTGAAGACTTCACGTAAAAAGGTGGCGGAAAAGAGGTAACCCTGAAACTCCCTCGTAATTGGCTTTGAAAGGTGGCAGGGTCATTTCTCACAGTCGGGTCATAAAAATCATTGAGTTGTTGTGCCTATACTATCGCTCCTACAGGATAGTGGTATAATTCGGCTGTAGTTTTTGTGTGCTCTGTCCATAAAACCGCATTTCCCTTATATTCACCCCCTGTAGTCCAAACCACCGTGTTCATCATGCCTAGTGGGTTCATCAGACGAGAGCCCACCGATTTAACCATATTGAGAGAAAACCAGGCAATGGTTGACATTTTTGCACAAGCACAATGGATGCCTTTTTGTGAAAAGTTGCAGGGATACGATGAGGAAGTGGCCGAGGAATTCTTGCGGGGCCTGAGGCTGAAATCCGAAGTGCTGGCCACAGTTAAATTCAGAGGTTTGAGCCTCAAGGTAACACCGCAGTCTATCATTAGAATCATGGAGCTTCCCATGGGTCTTCCGTGGAACAAAGATGAACGGAAACAAAACCAGCAAGCGAAGAAGGAATTCTTTCCACCCAACGAAGAATTCTGTGAGGACAAGAATGGAGTACGCAGGGTTAGTTTGACACCACCGTGGAACGAGGTCAGCTTGCAAATTATGAGATATATCACCTGTGAGGGTCGTCACAGCATTGTGTATGCATATCATTTCAGACTGCTCACTAAATTGAGACACCGGGTCAATCTTCCTGTAGAGCAGAAATTGGGCCTTCCTTATTTCCTGCTGCAATCATTGATGGAGTGCGCTACTAAGCTGAAGGATGGCGTTCCAGAGCAGGTGGCCCACCATGGGCTGATCAAATTGCTGGTAGAGGATGCATTACATTCCTACAAGGTCCCCCTCTTGTGGGAATCCTTCCGGAATTTAACACGTGAAGGGGACATAAAAATGTTGCTGGAAGAAGCAGGGTCGTCTAGCGGCGACGAGCAAGAAGCAGCGGCCAAAGAAAAGAAGAAAGCTCGCTCCAGTGCCCCGACTACCGTGAGGAAGGAGCAGCACACAAAAAAATGTGCTGAGGAAAAAGATGACTCTCCCATCCTGTCAGCAAGGGAATTGAGGACAAAAAGCAGAAGGGACAAAGCTGGAGCAGGCCATGTCAGCCCAGTTACGTCTCCAGCACTCGCCAGCAAACAAAAAGAGAAGACCCTGGCAGCAAAACAAGCAAAGAGGAAGACACCTGTCACTACAGGAAAAGTCAAACAGGCTTCTACAGGAAGCCCGAAGACAGCTTCTACAGGAAGCCATGCTAAGTCAAAATCAAAGGAGAAGAAGGCAGATGTTCTGGCTAGGGAGGCAGCGGCTGTATTAGCTGGCCTCAGTACACCACCTGTGCAAAAAGGCAAGAGGAAGAGAGACCCTCCTCTCTACTTCAAATGCCGGAGAAGTGTGAGGATAAAAACCAGGAAACCACAGGCACCATCCAGCAGCCCGATTGTCATCAAAGACACCCCTGCTTCTCCCACAGAACAATCCCCTGCTTCTCCCGAAGTACGATCACCCGTTTCTCCCGAAGTACAATCACCCGTTTCTCCCAAAGAACGATCACCTACTTCTTCCAATGAGAAATCACCCTCAAAAGTCACAGTTACCTACGAAAAGGGGAGTCCGAGGAAGAATACGTGGCAAGAAAGGATAGACCTGTTGGATGAGAAAACGCGGCTACAACAAGCCGAGAAGGTCCTACAGGATACTTTGACTCGGCTACAGGAAACAGAAGAAAGAGAAAGGGAGGGGCCCTCGTCACCAAAGAGGGATGAGCTAGAACCTCCCAGGGAGGAAGAAAAAGAGCATATCCCTGAGCCTACCCCTTCACCCAATTTGAATTCCTACTACAATTTCTTGGAGGCGGGAAAGATCATCCCGCAAAAATTTACTGTACCATTATTTATTGCATTAGAAGAGGAAAAGGTCTGGTCTCACACATGGATGCAGATCACCAAGTCAAAAGGCGTAGCCGACATAGGACCTCTACAAGACCAGCTCAAGGAGGTCAGGAGCGAATTTGCAATGGCTAAACATGCAGCTAATTGCCAGCAAACATTCCTATAGGAAGAAAATCAGAGGTTGAGTTTGCAGCTGAAAGAGCTAAAGGCAGGAGCATCGACATCCTCCAAGGTTGTCATGCAAGAACAGCCGAGCACAAAGGAGGTGCCCTCCAGCCTTGAAGAGAACATAGCGCATCTACAGGAAGAACAACAGCAAGCTAAGATTGCAAGGCAAGCACTCAAGGAGCAGTTGCAGCAAAAGGAAACACAGTTGGCCTACATGGCCAGCTGGGCCATAGAAGCAATTCAATGCAGATCACCTGCAAGATCCTATGGGTTGTTTTTAAAGGATCAATGGCTGCAGTTCCAAATAAACACCTTGGCACAGAGAGGTATGTCGATTCAAAGCCCGCACCAATTTCCCGAGTTATGTAGTACTAGTTCAGCAGAAGACAAAGCCAAATTGGCAGAATTTTACCTTCACAACTTGGCTCTACCTAATGAAGTCTCATGGGATCCCAACATTGCCTTGGGAGACATGAAATTAATGGCATTGGCCTCATGGTTAAACCATGAAGACCAACGGGCAAATGAAGCGAAATCAGTCATGAACCGAGAAGTGAAGGAGCCACTGTTAATTAGGCCAGAGATAGAAGACCCGGTGACACTCATCTCCACACATCAACAATTGGCTACAGACCCCATAGCTTCTTTAAGGTGGATGGACAAACAGGCTCAAGCTATTGCCCACTTTGAGGACATGGAAAGGCTGTTGGGGGAAAATGCTGCTCATTCTTGTCAACGTAGATGGAATACCCTGGGCCACAGCTTACAAATCCGAGAATACCATACACCCATCCGAATGAGGGAAGCTTTGGCAAGGGTTGCCCTTTACAAGAAATCCGTTCAGAGCCTCCAAGCCAACTGGATTGGCCTTAAACTTAGCCCACCACTACTGCTGGGTTTGACTGAAGGGAATTCAAAAGAAAATGATGGTCAAGAATGGACAGAGGTAGATAGAACAGCAGGATTTCACACCCGCAGAGAGGATACTACCACTGAGCCTTGGGATGCCAGCGAAGCAGTAAGAGCCATGAAAGATGAGGACCTGGATTGAGTTGCTCAAGGATGAGAAAATGGTTCAGCTGGGGGGTGATGATGAGCCCCAATTTTGGTACAATTTGGGCTCATTTTGGCCTATTTTACTTGCTCAAACCATTCATCTTTATTTGCTTATGCATGCATTTCTTAGTTTATTCATGTTTTTTGTAGGAAGAACGTTAGGCACTTTATCTACGTGACTAATGCATTATGATCCCAGGTTTTGGCATTAAAAAGGGAGCAAGAGACAACAAAAGAGGAGATAAGGAGACAATGAGGTGGCTCTGCTGATTTTTTGGAGTGATGTCCACGGTCTTGGGGCATTCCTCGTGATTCCCACCAAGAACTCCGAGCTCCAATCAATCTCCCCTCCGAGCTTCAGAAGCAGGCAGCTGTCCTATAGGAACAATAGTCATAAACTGTTCTACCAGAACAACAGTTCTGACTGCCTCACAGATCCGCAGTTAAACTCCAGTTGGACAGCCGAGCTCCTAGAATCAAGGCTACTTGGCGGATCATCATTTTTTTGTATAAATATGGAGGCCTTAGCCTTAGATAGGTTGTTGAAACTCTCGTATTATCATCATAATTTTGAAGCAGTTCAGTTTCGTTCTTTTTCTGTAAGCCAATTTGGCATGACTTCGAATTATGAATAAAGAAGACAGTTTGTGATCTATTCCTGAGTTTTATTAGGAGACTAGAGCTCTTAGGTTAGGGCCCAACCTGAGAGCCATAGATCCCCTCTGCTGTAGTGCTGTTTCCATTTCATTTCCAGCATTTGAAGTTTTCCTCTGTTCATGCAATTCGAATTTCAGTAGTTTGGTGATTTGATTTTCGTATGAGTAGGATAGATTTTTGCTTATGATGCAGTTGTTCCCACTTGCTTAGCATAGCAGAGGATTAATACCACCAATTGGAGCTCCAGCAAAACGGTTGTTAAGGCTCACTGCCATATCTTTTGAAGATTGGGGTGCAGTCCATAGCTGACCACCAAAAACACGCATTACTTTATTTGATACAGTTATGGTTTGGATTTAGATGCTTCCTTGTCATTTACACTTACCACACATCTCTTCATCACAACCCCATACGTATTTCTCTTCGCGTTTTGGATTACTGTTCAATGAAATCATGGCACACTTAATGTAGGTTGATGCATTTTCGGTTTGATAACATTTTTGATCATTTGTTTCATTTACACTCTTCTCCCTCTCGTTTCATTACCATCCTTTCCATTTTGATCCTGCATGCAACCACGCCTCATTGACCTTCACTTCGTTCCGTCCTCTCCTAAAGTATTCCATCCCTCACGTAGCTTCATTCCTTGACCCTTCATTGACATCACTTCAACCTACTCCCTACACCCGTTTCCCATCTCATCCTTCCACTTCTGTGCCATCACCAGCCTGGTCCCTACCTCACACATCCCTTCCTATCCTTCCATCACTCTTCCATCACTTCAATCCTTCACGGTCAATCATCCTGTAGCAGTTTAGAGACATCCTGTAGAAACCTCTGAGTATCCTGTAGGATCCCCTGCAGACATCCTGTAGGAGGTCATTCACTCGGTTGCCGAGCTTCTGAACGTGGAAAACGTGGAAAACCTTCTGTGGATGGATGCTAAGGTCCATAGGAACCTCACCTAGCCTCCCCAACCTGTCCCACGCTTTCCTTCCTTCTCCATCCCATCTGCACAACCAAACCCTAATAAGCACAAAATCGCAATCATTCCACCCACTTAATGGAAAAGTACAAAAACATGTCTCTTATGATGCAAGTAGTTTAGATCCATGCATTTTCACTTATTAAAGGTAGTAGCAACATTGGTAGAAGTTTCATCCACATTCATTGCATTATAGAAGTTAGACTAGTTAAATTAGGGTTTCCTAGGTTTCCATGCTTTGATTTGCTTTCAGTTCATTTTTGTCAAGTAGCTTAGTCTCCTTTGAGCTAGCTTTTGTCCATCATTGATAAAGCTTCTTCTGTGAGCCTATAGAAGTTGGCTTGAGCCCTAGCGGACTTGTGCCAGCTAACCAAGTGATAGCTGCGACAAGAGCTAGTACTTGTGCATATAGCACCGTCGCTTCCAAGTTTGTACGAACAACTGGGTTGATAAAATGAGAGACAACAAGCCTCAGGAGTTGTAGCATTATTGCTACAATACTGGAGCTCACCAACTGCGTTGTAGCTCTGAGAACTCTTCAGAATAAAAGGCAACTGGAATGTGTTGTTGATGAACTAAAATCTTTGGATGTGGGATTAATGACAGTGGACTATGTTGCAGAATTCTTGAATTACTTCATGGATCAATAAGTCCTTTAAACTCATGTTTTTCAGTTTTTGTGTTTTATATATCATTTGTGTTCATAATCTTAACAACAGGGAAAAAGGATAACCCAGAACTTACTTCACTGCACTCTATGTTCAACCTTTGCTGTTTTTTATGTTCTTCAGAAACTAGCATAAACAGGAATTCTTCATTGCTCCTATTTCCCTGGTTCTTACACTTTGAGTATACTTAGGGAATTCTTAATTGCTCCCTGAAACATTCATTCACTTTCCCTCTGTCATCATGGTGAAAGATTCTTAATTTCCTTTCACCCCCTAACCTCCATGTCCATCTGATTTCAATTATAAATTGCTTCATGATCTAATTATCTTGCTTTGTAGTACCTCCTCTGTCAAAGGAAACCATATCCAGCAGTGTACACTCTTAGACTCCATAGCCCAATGAACTGAAATTCTCAGACTTTCACCCATGTCTTATTGAAAATCATCATCCAACAAATTTAAAACAAAACTCTGTACATCATAACTAGCCTAAAATACCCCAAACAAAGCTAAATTATAAAGAGAGAGCCCTCTCTAGATGCAGTTTGGCTAGACACTACATCTAAAAGATTGGTTAATGGTTACCTCAGCCATATTCCCTTCTCTCACAAGTTTTGGGGAACAACCTGAGTGATAACAGGCAGGTATAAAAAATGGAGCTCAAAGTTAATGAAAAAATATAAAGGGGTATAAAAAATATTAATGAAAGAATGGATACCTACAATATCTAATGAAAGTAGGGCTTGTTTAAATTGGGAAGGTGCATTGGGTTCATATTGGTAGGGGTTTAAATAATGTTATTTTAGAGGTATTTTCCAATATGTAGTCAAATTAGCATGTTCTTTAATATGACAAGAACACACATGATATGTCAAAGGTTCATTGGGTGAAGCCCTTGTGGAATTTGATAAAATCTTTTTCGAGCTATAATGTGTTCCTAGGAAGTTTTGGGAATATTTGTCATATCATGTGGCCTAATGCACTAAATGTGTAGGAAAAAGAGGATTTATTGTGAAAAACACATTGGAGACTAGTAGGAGAATATTTAAGAGGTTTGTTCCTTACATCAGCCCACTAACAACTCATCTAGATCATGAAAAATTACTACCCCTTCATGGTTGCGAGTTCACTAAGAGACCATATTCACTTTTGTACAATTTTTGGAGGGGAGAAAATTTTCCTTCAAGGAGGTTATCCCTCACTCACTTTTGTACAAATAAGAGAGCCTAGTAGCTTAGTAGGGATTCAAATTCGAGAGGAAAGACAATGATAATAATTCAATTAGTTATTTCCATTGTCATGTTACATGTGTGAACAATTTTGAGATTAATGAAAAGCCTCATTTTGTTTCCAATATGAGTTTTCTTCAAGGAAGCCCATTTTTCTTGGGTTAGGGCCCAACCGAAGTACTCAAGCCCCTTATTCTATACATTTCGTTATGCCTTTCTTTTGCATGCACTTAGTGTAGTTGTGTTTCTTTCTACTAATATGGTTCAAAAGACAAGCATTGTCTCTACAAGTTAGTGAGCTATCTCCCTTAGGAAGCCTGGTTATGTACCCTATATGGAGAAGCACCAAAAATAGTTTCTCTTTTATGCAATAGTTAGATTTTGTTACAAATTCAACTCATCCTTTCACATGCATTTTTCTTTTTGCATTAGTGTTTTAGTAGTAATTTAATCGCTTTGTCTTTTGTTCATTGAACATTTATTTTCTGTGCAAATGAAATCTATTGGTTCATAAAGTAGAGCAGCACCATTTTCTATGCAGGAGAATCATCTCCTTAAACCCTCCTCCTTCCACCTCCTTTCGTTTCTCCAAACTATATACATACTAGAAATTACACCACCAAGCTACATGAGACTGTTAGTTTTTTCTTCCCCTTGCACAAGTTGCTCTACTAAGTAGATCTAAGATTGGAAAGGTCTCTTGTACCCTTCCATAATCCGTACCACCTTCTCCGACCTTCAAACCACTCCTAGAACCATCATATTTCTCTCAAATGCAATCTTATAGGAAAAAAAGACATTTTGTAGCAATCTCATCGCATTACATAGAATTCTACAAAACATGCCTAGAATTGCCTTTAAAGCTTACTTTTGCTTCCAAACACTCCACAACATCCCCTAAGCCTTGAAAACAAGCAGAGAAGAACATAGACCATTTATATACCTTCATTTCATTTCTATAGTCTCAATTCTACAACTAGAGTAAATTGTGTTGGTTATGCATTAAGTAGCATAAACATAGTTTACCTTGATCAATTCTGAGCATTTAATGTTTTTTGTAAATAGAATAGAATTTAACTTGATTTCAGTAGAATATATTTGTTTTCATGCAAGATATATTAGAGTCACTTTCATGGAATTTACTTTCATGCAACTAGCTTAAAGTTACTTTCATATTATTTACCTTATATAAAATAGATTAGGATTTCCTTTCCAGCATTTCCTTTCATGCAAGTAGATTAAATGTTTATTTCATGCAATACAACAAGTTATTCTTCAACCATATATTTTCTTGCAAAGTTAAGCTAGGTAGTTTTCCTTTCTCGATCTTGCAAAGTAGTCTCTGCACATCTCAATTCACTTCATTTCGTTAGTGCAACTTAAGTAGAATCTTGCTTCTTGTGCACATAGCATTGACACCTCTTAAGTTTGTATGAACTACAGATTGATAAATTAAATTTGGCAGTCCTGAGAGTTGCAACATTATTGTTGTAATACGAAGACTCATCACTTTTTGGTGTCATTGTGAGAGAGGTGTCAAAATAGGTATTCCTTTTTGCTTGAAGTTACTTTATTTTCCATTCCATTTCATCGAAAAATAAAATTGCATAAGTTTTTCTATTTATAAAAATCCACAAAAATAAAAGTAAAAAACATTCATTTCTTGCCTCGCATAGTTGTGAAAAACTCATACTTACATAATTAACATATTTTCCATAAGTTAGTACCCAACCATAATTTAAGAAAGTATTTGTGTAAAAGATGGGATAAGGAAAAAGATGTAAATAAAGATACTTACCGGGAGTTATTGTCCACCATTATATACAGGTTATTCAACACTTTAAAAAATATGGGTATAAATGTAAATGTGAAAACTTACTAGAATTTAATTTACAAAGATACGTGATCCAATTTACAAAGAGACATGTCTCTTGGGTATCTTGAATATAAAATAAATTTTAAACTTTTAATTTTACATAATTCACTTATCATCTCATGTCTTCTTGTACTTATTGTTGATGTTCTATCTACAATGATTATCAGTGATGATTTAAAGTGAATGTTATTGAATTTTTAAGGGTTTTTTTTTCAAATATGAAGTAAAGTTGTTATTGAGCTAATAAGACATTGATGCAATTGTTGCAAGCATAGAACATAGCATAAAATTTAACATGGTATCAGAGTCCAGGTGAAGACAAGCCCAAAGGAACAAGTTGGAAGCCTCTGGAAGAAAGGATTATTTGTTGGATATAGTGAATATTCAAAGGCATAGAGAATGTATGCATCTGGTTAGAGAAATGTAGAAGTAAATAGAGATGTTACCTTTGATGAAGACTCTACCCTCAGAAAAACAAGGGATCTCCCCATCACAAGGAAGGATGATGATGCTGCTAAAATTCAAGAAGAACCTCTAATGGATGAACCTATGCCTGATTTTGATGGCCTGATGGATCCACTTGATCCACATCCTTGTGATCTCTCTACATCAAAGAAAATACCACTATGGCTTCGAGATACACTCCATGATGTAGAAACTCATGTTGCCACAATTGGAAATTTTCGAGAAAGTAAAAATCACACCAAGTATCAAGTATAGTTTGCTACCATGAGTACTATCATTCAAACCAAACCTTGCGCTTTCAAAGAAGATGTGAAGCACTAGGTGTTAGAACCTAGATTTACCTCAGGCTAAAAAGGTAAGCTTCTAGGTCCACATCAAACCACACTCAACCTCGTAGCTAGCCCTACGAGAGCAGGAGAGGGCTCTCTCTGGGTCAATCTCAGCAAAGGATAATCGATGGGGCTTGAGATGACTGAAATAGCTGCTAATATTAGGCTAGATATGAAGTGTAAGGATTTAATTTGAGTATTTGGGGGTTTTTTGTTGGAAAAAGGGAAAGGGAAATTTGGGTCCGGGGATGAGGCCTAGTTTTTGCAGAGTTCTAATTAGGGCAAGGAAGGCAATCCTTTTGATGCTTTAGATTGAATGAATGGATGGATCAGACTGGTGAGGAGCCAAGGAGGGAAAGAGAGTCTCAAGAGTCCTCCTCAAATAGATGAAAACATTGAAAATTAAACAAAATTTCAAGGCAGAGCACAACAGTCCAATGGATTCTACCTTAATCACTCATTTGTTTAATTTCAGAAGCAAAGAGAAGGGAAAATGATACACATAAAAATCAATGAACTTACAATTACATAGAGAAAAACACCATCAAAACACAAATCCACATGGATCCCAACAAGTGCTGCAAAACCCTGGTCTTTCCTTAGCCAAAAATGCAGAGATAGAATGTACAATGATGTGCCTAGCAATCCCAAGTGTCCAACCCTAAAAATGACTTAGAAATTACATAATATAGACCATCCTAACCCATTCCGATGCCTCTAGGGGTCGAGCTCATCATTCTAGGAGCTGTTTGAACCAATTCTAAAGAAAGCACTAAAATCTAGGCAATCAAACAACTTGCCTGTATAAGGTAGGAAATTGATTCATTCATTAAATTTTCACTTTTTAGTGAATGAATCCTCTAGAACAAGTAAAAATGTGCCAATATTACATCATGGTCCTCCAATTACATCATGGTAGATCAATAATTACATCAAAAAGCAAAACTAGTCAAAACTGGGCGAATTTCTGAGCTGTACAGTGAAGAATAAGCCAAAAATCCTCTATGCGCCGCGCCTGATTCTCTATGCATCTTGCCACTTTGGAGCTGAATTTGAGGCCCTTTTCGGAGTCGAAATTAAGCTCATGATAGCTCGTTGGAAATCCCTACCTATCGGCTTTCCAACCCAAGTGGAATTTTTCAATTTGGTGTCCATTTTCCCCTCCAAAACTTCCATCTCCCAGGACTGCTTCCTGTGTGTCAAAATAGGGGCAGAGAGGTCATTGTTTTTAGTGTTTTTGACCTCTTGAGGACTCAAAACTTGCCCAAATTTCTTGGCCATGCACCAGAAATCATGAATTTTCATCCCAAATCCAAAAATATAAATTTTTTTAAATTTGGAGCCCTCTAGCAAAAGCGAGCGCCACGTGGCGCGGCGCATAGGGAGGCAAAACCTGTTTTTCAGTGCAAAAATTTTCAAAAATGCAAAAATTGCTCCAAATTTCTTGAAATTTCGGCTGGACCTTCTCTATAAAGTGTCATGCTAGGCTAAATATTCCTTGGCCAATATCCGGAGTCGATCATGCTCTTTTTGCCTCTTTTGCCTTTTTGATGCCTTCCTTAGTTTTGCCTTTAAATTTCTTATTCGTGCCTTGCAAACCTTGTTCTACGCCATGTAGTGGAAAGCCATGTGTCTCAGCAATCCTTTGTCTCTATCGGCCTTTTCCAGCAGTCTCTCCAAGTGGATGTTGACTCTCTCGAGCCAAGACTCCCGATCATGCTAACGTGTGAGGTTTCTTGATGAGATTTATGGTGATTTTAGTTTTCTGCCACCAAGGGTAAGAATGTATGAGGGACTGTGGAGAGAGAGGGTAAGAGGGGTCTTAGAAATGTTTTTTGACTAGAATTTGGGGAATAGAAGGGTTTTAGGGATAGTTTTTTATATTTTAGGATAACAATTAGGGTTTAGGGATGTGTAGCTAGGGTTTGGGATAGTGGGAGTTAGGAATATGGGGTTAGTGAATTTAGGGATATGGGAGTTAGGGATATGGGGATGAAAATAGAAAATGAATGTGGGAAACAAAGAGTGTGGGAGTGAGGGAATGGAGTTTGGCAACAAAAACACAAACTACAAACCCTAAGCACTTGTTTGTGGGCACAAATTCCAAGGTAATAGGGTTTGAATTTTCTTTTACACAACCACCATAAATTGTATGAAGAACTCCTTCACTAGCAAGGAAGAGGGATTAATTACTTGCACACTAGAAGAGTTGAGTGATTTTGGCAATTTGAAGGATTTTTTGAGAGAAATAAGGCTTTTTAGCCCAATGCGCCGCGCCATCTCTATGCGCTGCGCCAGTGTATCTTTTGCACTGTGGAGGGCAGCCCAATCCGCCGCGCCATCTCTATGCGTAGTGCCTTTTTTTAGGAGCCTTTTGGAGGCCTTTCTGGTGTCCAAATTGGGAATAGGATAGTTTGTTGGAAAGGTATTTGAGTCTAATTTCTAACCCAATTGGAATTATTCAGTTTGGAGTTCATTTTCCCTATCAAAAATCAAATCTCCCAAGACTGGTCAAAATGTGCCAAATGAGGCTGCCTCAAGGCAGAGTGATGTTGCAGTCAACTTTTCAAGGTGTTCATCAACTCCCAATTGAGCTCATGATAGCTCATTGGAAATATCTTTGTGTCTAATTATCATTTGACTTATCAAGCAAGTCATTTGGCCAACCAAGCTAGGAGAAATCTTGGTTTTCCCAAGGTCACTTTAGAGGTGCATTCAATTCTCCTGAGGAAACGATATTTTTGACATTTCTATAAAACCATGAAACCTGTGTAAAACGTGAAGGAGGTTTTTCTTCCTTGGCCTATTGTGGACAAAAACCGCTCTCAGTTTTCCCAAATTCATCTTTTATTTCTCAGAAACATTATTTGAGTAAAACCTACCCCGATGTGTGGAACATGGATTTGTGGAAATGAAGCGAAACGAAGGGGATAAGGGGCTCCTAAATTCTTGAGAAATTTTTTGGAAGTAGGGAGGGATGTTAGAAAGTAGGGGAAAGTGGAATTTCAAATATTGAGTGAGGGGAAGGGGTCCAAAAAGGCAAAACACAGGCCTAGCCTTGAAAATTGTCAAGTTGTAGCAAGAAACTAGGGTTTGTGCAAAAATGAGGAATTCGGGGGATCTCGGTGATGGTAAGTGTTTAATAAGGTACATGAAGGATAGGGGAAGGTGTATGAACATCCGGATACAATTTTTGCTAATGATTTGACCATCCAAGAGAAATTACCTTCAAAACCCTAGGAGAGGGAAATGAACTTTACCTAGGCGCAACTGAAGCATGAACAAGGTGTAAAATGACCCAGTGGAACTTGACATGATGATGACAACCCTCTGACTGATGATACACTCAGCCGAATGGTGACATGGACCGACATTTGGACAACTTTGAAAAGAGTGAAAACAAACCCTAGACCTAATACCTAGTGACCAAATTTTGCTTGAAGACTCACTAAAATGACAAAATTTGACCTTGACACCTTAAAATCACTTTGTAAGAGCAAGTTTGATCACTGGAGGAAGGCTGCAAAGACTGACACTAACACCAGGTATGGAAATATGTTATGGATAAGGAATATGTGTCAATCATGAAGAATAATGTCTGAGAAGTGGTACCTATACAAGGACAAGTCTGTAGCCACTTGGATCTATAAGACTAAACATGGAGCTGATGGAAGTGATAAGAAATACAAGGCAAGGTTCATGGATCAAGGCTTTTCATAAAAGGAAGGAATCAAATATGATGATATTTTTTCTCCAGTTACCCAATACACCACTATACGATCCATAGTTTCTGTTTTTGCAAATCAAGGATGGAGCCCACATCAAATATATGTCAAGACAAATTATTACATGGCTCACTTAAGTAAGAAGTCTACTTGAAACAACTTTAGGGGTTTAAAGAGCAGGATAGAAGAAATCATGTATGCAGGTTGAAGAAAGACCTCTATGGGTTAAAACAAGCCCCTAGGGCTTGGTATGAGAGGACTGATGGCTATCTCATGAAGGTGGTATTTACAAGGAGCTATGTTTATTTGAACTTATACTTCAAGGTTGAAAAGTACATGCCAATTATTTTGGTCTTATATGTTGACCTCTGATTTATCAATGTAAGAGGGAGTTGACTTTTGAATTCGAGATGGAGGACCTAATATTGATGCATTACTTCCTAGGATTGGATTACTTCCTAGGATTGGAGGTCTGGAAAAATCCAGGAGATATTTTCCTTTCTCAAAGAAAATATATTGCGAAGTTGTCAGAAATATGTGGCATGATGGGCTACAAGTCTGTGATTGCACTGATACAACTAAATTTCAAAAATCTATGTGGAACTGGTTCTGATCCGATTTTAGAAAATCTTGCTGAATATATACAACTTATGGGAGAGTTGATGTTCTTGGTGAACACACGATCAAACATATGCTTTTTTGTTAATACAATGAGTCAATTTATGGTTGAGCCTCATCATATACATTGGGTTGTTGCGAAGGATATGTTGTGCCTTGCAAACAACCCCCCATTTCATCTTTATTATTATTCACAAAATCATTAAAATATGAAATGGGTCCCTTTCAAAATAAAATTGATGTCAATAAACCTTACTTTATAAATTCCAATGAATCAAAGAAAAGCAATATCCCTTTAAAAAACATTGGAATTAAAGCAAAATATGTATGCATCAAGCAATCAAAAGGGCCTAGCCCTGACCCGATAAAGCTATCGGCAATATCGGCCATCGGCATTTCCTTATGCATTACTATCACGCCCATCGGCCAAAGTCCCGACCCGATATTGGCCATCGGCATTTCCTTATGCATTACTATCATGCCCATCGGCCAAAGTCCCAACCCGATATCAGTCATCGGCGATATCGGCAGTCGGCCATCCTCTTGAGCACCATTATCATGTCTATCGATAAAGTCCCGACCCGATAAATCCATCGGCGATATCGATGATCGGCAGTCCTCTTCGTATATCAAGTGTTGCTCATGCATGCTTCCCCGACCCGATATCGGCCATCGGCGATCGGTGGTTTCTCTTGCCAAAGCTTAATGCACTCATGCCCTTCCCCGATCTGATATCAGCGATCGGCGATCGGCATCGTTTGAAACATTTTTAAAACTATCATCGTGCCCCTCCCCGATCCGATAAGATGAGGCACAGTTCTCCAAGAAAAGCCGTTAGAATGATTGGAAAGCCAGAGTTAATGGCAATTAAGGCATAATCATTCCCGCTCGGCCGCCGGTACGCCCCTTGCATCATTTAAAAGATCTTTGGGCGAATATTGCACCAGTGAGCATTTATAAGGTGGCAGATTGTATACGAACCCTTAATGAACCCATCATTTCAAAATCTGCCCATAGATCATATCCTCGCTGTTTTAATAAAGGCCAAGTAAATCGACGTTCTTCTTATTGCTCTCTCAGTTGTAAGTCTTATTATTGTCTCAGTATTACGCCAAAACCATTCTTCTGTGCAGATTACAGATTTGCCAAAGCAATTCAGGCATTATGGGAAAGAAGCAGAAGAAGGTTGCAGGCGCTATTGAATCACAGTCCATGCCACAACCAATCATGACCAGTAAGAAGGGATTGATATCAGACACAACATGCGCGGGACTTGCCAGAACTACCTGGCAAGGAACCTATGATTTGCTGGAAGCCGAGAAGCCTGAGTAGGTTGTAGAGGAAGCTACCGCTGATTCTACCAAGAAATCAGAATGCACTCTCAAAGACTTGGCCGACTCTTTCCTACATAGGATAGCGACGAGAGAGCAAATGCTTCCCTACACTGATGCTATCAAATGGGCAATTGAAGAAATTCCCATCAAAGACAGAACCTTCATTGCAAAAGATGGAAGAATCTTTGGTTCCTTCAAGCCAGAGGATTTGAAGCAAATGTATCATCTACCTATGCCGGAGAAGGTTTACAACAAAGCATTCCTCGAGAAGTTCGCGAGTGAGAATGAAACTGAGTCCGAGCCTATCAAGGATTGGAGGCAGAATCCAGCCAAACACAAGCATGAAGCCTCCGGTAAGTACTCAGTCGACTCCTTGTGTTCGCCATATTGCTATGCCGCTATAATGATGTGTAGATTATGGGGTCTTCACGACTCCACCAATTTTACTATCGAAATGGTTCCTCTCATGGAAGCGGCAATTAACAGTTGGATTATGGATTGGGCCACCATCCTTTCAGATAAGCTTGCTCTAGCCATCCAAGAATATAGGAATAAGACCAGAGTTTCCGAAAGGATAATCCCCCCATTTTATTACAGTGCTTATATTTTGGATACCCTATGTTCTAACTCTGAATTTCCCATTCTCGGCTGGAGGTGGACCACACAGGACCCTTCCCCCATCCATATTTACCATCGCAAGATGTGGAAGTCATCTCACAAAGCCCACTTGTATAGTATCTGTAATGGTTTTATGATTCCGATTTATTATGCCATTTTTAATAAACCCATCCCAAGAATTTCTTACTTAGCCTCTTTTGACCTGCCGTCAGTAGGAAGCTGGTTTGGTGAAGAACATTTTACGTATGTTAGAGTTTTTGGTAGTGAAGCCAATCCCCATGTCCTTCCTTTTTACGTTCCTGATAAATTGTTAACTCGAGAAATTGCCTACCAACTCTCAGCCAAGAGTACCACATCGACTCTTAAGAATAAGCAAAAAAGGGGCTGGCCGACTTTTCCTTTCAGATGCGGGGTTTTCACCCTGCATGATTTAAAACACGCAGAAAAGGAAGCTACGAAAATCCAAGCCCTACGTCTTCCTATACTCCCAAACAGACCATATGACCCCAGGAAATATGCTTATGCCGCTCTTGAACATGCCAAATTATCAACATTTGAGCATAAAGAAGACGTTTTTGATGATATCTTTTCCTCAGCAGAATCAATTGGTCAAGCCAGAGAAATTGCTAAAACGAGATACAATGACGAAGGGCTATTAGAATTCAACAGGCTCAGGCAGCAGAGGTTGCAAACTCTGCCCCTGGACTTAATAATACCAACCCAAGCGTCATCTTCAAGCGAGCCTGGTAAGCAGCGACAAGAAGAGCCCCCTGCTACAATTAAAACCAAAACTAATGAGCGGGAGGAACAATTAAAAAAGAACCAAGAAGATAAACTGAGAAAAGAGCAGGCAGAGCATTCAGCTAAAGAAAAAACAGAACGCTTAAAAAAGCAAGAGGAAGACAGAGTTAGAAGAGAACAGGCAGAGTTACGGCAGAAAGAACAGGAACAACAAGAGAAGGAGAGACAGGAACAATTGCTTAAGGAGTTGCAATCCAAGCAGAATACCCCCGATACTAATAAAGGTACCGACACAGACCCCGAGCTGCAAAAGGAATGGCAGCATTTCAGTACCATTATCGGCGGGACTAAATATTTACAGAATACCGACACTCCGAGAAGCAGTGGCATACAAGCAGAAGGTTCATCCCAGGTTTTGAGTACAACCACCGGCCCACCCAAAAGTATGAGTGTAGAAATTATTCCGAAAGGTCCTAGTGACCAAATAACCCTCCTGGTAGAAGACATTCCCCCACTAAATGTCTTCTATAGCCCTAAGCACAGAGCAGTAGTAAAGAGATCAAGGAAAAGGCAGAGGCTTGATCAACCTCCCCTTTTTCCTGAGCAACCACTAACAGGCAATGTAGTCTGGAGAGAGAAATTTGACCCCTCTGACGACCTGACCAAGTTGTCACAATATGCGGGAGCCTATTCGGCTGCCACTATTGACAAAGCCTCAGAGGTAGTAGTTCTCTTAAAGACTAAGGACCAGGAGATTTTGAATCTTCAAACGGAATTGGCAGACGTTAAACAGAGGATAACACAAGCGGAACAGCAATCAGCGGGATACCAGCAAGAGGCAGCGCGCATCAACGAACAGCTATCGGAACAACAGAAAATCAATGAGCAATTGATGCAACAGTGGCAGGAGGAGAAGCAGGCGATCACTCAAACATCTATCCAAAAGCAGAGCGAGCTAACAGAGGCATTGGAGCAGCTTAAGATAGCAAATGAGCAATCTTTACAAGTTAAAGATGAATACATTGCTCAAATCACAGCACAGTTGGAAGCCACCAAGGGAGAGGCGCAAATAGAAGAATTCAAAAAAGAGGCAATGATAATTAATAAAGCGCTTGTATCTCAAGTTAGACTCTTAGCACAATCCCTCTCTCAGGCAGAACCACTCTGTGAGTTGGCTATGACTATAAGTGATCAGGTGGAGCAGATTAGAGCAGAATATAATCAAGCTGAAGGAGATATATCAGACTATCTTGAATGGCAGGATTCAAAGTCAGGTAAACAAGCCAATCTACCTCGAATCTTGGAAGTCCACAAAAATATACTGTTTACAAAATGGCAGGGACAAATATTGAAGGCAGAATGGGCAGCATCGAGATGTACATTAACCGCTGGTAATTTGGCCGATCTAGTAAATGATACTTTATATCAGGCCAATATTACTTCCCAATGCACGCCTGGAAAAATCACTACTGCATATACATTGGAACAAACATGTTACCCCGAGTTAGAAAACAGAGCAAAATTGATTACCGTGGTCAAAACTTTAGACATGGATGCATATTGGCGGTTTCTAATCAAGCCGCATAAACAAAGATCTGCTCTGAAATGCCTAACCGACGCCATGCAATATATGATCCCCGAGATCCAGGAATCCACCTATGCTGCCCAGCTCAGTTCCAGGCTCAACAAACCTCCCGAAGTTGAGCCAATGCTCGCTATCAATCAGCTCAGGTACACAGGAAAGAAGCCAGCAGAGTGACTCATCGCCCAGCTCCTCCGATCGCCAGCTTAATAGGAATTTGAATTTATTGACATCAGATTAGTTAGCTTTTCTGTTTTGATAGATATTTTAGATTAATATAGTATTTATAGACCCTTTCATGCATTTAGAAAGGGTCGTAAAAAATTTTGTATAAGACTTAACAGACTGAAGTTTGCACTACTGTGCTTCAGCCTTTATTCTTTTATGAAACTCGACCACCTGCTTTTATTTTAACGGAGAAGTTTCTTGATTCAATTGTGCACTATTGTCATTGATGCAAAGATTGTTATGCGTTGAAATAGAAGTCATACATAGCGATTCATATCGGGAGTGGCTTACAATTCAAATGGTATTTTTATCTTTGGTTTGAATTCATTCTGTGTATTTGATTTCACTGTGTATTTATTTTCTGCTATCATTATCTGTATGCATGTATATCAACAGGAAATCTTGTTCATACCACTATTGGATGTTCATATGATCTGCCTTATTATTTAATCATGTATGCGTTAATGGTATGGACCTTTAAAGTCTTGTAGTATTGCTTTAAACACTGTATTTAACTATTTAGGTACAGTAATCTTGAATGATTCAATATCTGTGTTGTGAGAATGCGGTTATCTATATAATTGTATTCTTAGAACATTGAACATCAAAAGCTACGCTTTAGAAGTTCAATTAGATTCCCGGGATAGTTTTATTTATTTACATTTCTATTAATAGTTTTAGTTATACATCTATCGCTACTAAGTATCCATTCATCCCATTTATCTATTGCTGGGAAACTGGTCCCATTATCCCCAGTCGGAGCCACTACACCAAACGGAAAAGGAGCTACACTAAGGTCCGGACCGGGTGGTTTCCCCCAATGTTGATGCAACGATTTTCGGGGCATCAACAGGATATTATAAGATATCTTCATGGTACTATCAACCATGGACTGAGGTACATTGTCAGGGATCTGCTATTACATGGATATATTGATGACGATTGGGCCGACGGTGTGGCAGATAGAAAAAGAACATATGGATGTTGTTTTTCTTTAGGATCTGCTTCCATCTCATGGATGAGATGAAAATGAAAGTTTGTTGCACTAAGCACCACTAAGGACGAATATATTAAAGTTAGTATGGCTTGTTGTGAAGCCATTTGGTTGAGGAAGCTCTTCAATGAGCTATTTGAGCACGTGATGGATAACACCATCATTTATTGTGATAATCAAAGTGGGTTTCTCCTTTTAGAGAATCTCGTGTTCGATGACCGATCCAAATGTAATGGTATTAGGTACCATTTTTGTTGGCATTATGACATATGTTTGGCACTATGACACAGGTGCTATCCTTGATGGCAAGTCACTCAGATGACATATCATAGTTTAGGTTCTCAGAATGAAGGAAAAAGAGATATATGCAGGTTCCTCTTAACTAGGTCGCGTATACACGCGATATTTCCGATCAAAAGTCGCGTATGCCTATGCACGCACTTTCATGCACGAAAAAGAACATACATGTGGGAAAACTTATTTTTTGTCCATGGTATTTGGTCCTTGGTATTTGGACCTATGGTTTTGGACCATGGTATCTTTTCCAAAGTATGGAACCCAGGTATTACACCCCAATTATTGGTTGTAAGTGGTTTTGGACCATGGTATTGAGTAAGGCTTAAGACTATAAAAGGGGAAGGAGATCATTAGGCAAAGGAATTCACTCAAGTATTGAATATCTTATGAAGAGCAAGATATAGAATACTGGTCATTGGGTTATGGTGCATAGCTGGATCTGAACCAAGGAGGAACCTGAGCGCTAGAAGAAGGATAAGTTCTATTGATGGGTCAAGATCTTAAGGCTTGAATAGTAGTATCTTTGTGTGATTTTGATCTGTTATATTTGGCACATGACTTGATCTATAAATCTGATAATTTGGGTATAACTAATGTCTGAATATTTGAAAAGAGAAAATTGTCTTTTATAGATCTCTACGCAGGTTCGGCACAGCAAAGGCACGTATACACGCTGGTTCAGTAATTCAAAACAGTGTATATGCTGGTTTACCTTAATACAAAAGTGTATGCATGCAGGTTCTTCATCTTGAAGTAGCGTACATGTCATAAAATATGTTTTAGCTACTTCTATTTATTGTTGCAGTATTCTGGGTTCAGGATTGGTGTTTGGTTACTGTTATTGTATTCTAGTTACAACATTCAGAGAAGTGATTGGTTGATTTAGTTTTGGTTGGTGCAATTGGGATTAGTATATGCAGATATATTTGATGTTTGATTGATGTTACTTATGGATCCAGTCTGAAAATTTATGAAACGTGGTCCCTGGAAGAAAAGAGAAGGTTGTAGCCTTCTGTAGGTTAGCACCTACGTACTAGTATATCAGTTAGTACAAGAGCTAAGGGGGTTGTAGCTCCCTTCCAGGAGAAGCTGGAGAATGAGAGAAGGTTGTAGCTTTCTGCAGGTAGAAGCTTGCATACTGGTATAATATTGCACCAGTACAGAAATATTGTAAAAAGAAGTTTCTTATAAAAGAAAGATAGAGACGAATTGCAGCAGGTGGTTTTCACCCACATTGGGTTTCCACCTTATATCTTGTGTTCATGTGTGTGATGATCTATTCTGTTTTACTGCACCTGTTTAATATTCTTATGGTTAATGAAGTTCTGATGCACTGATTTAATATCAACATTTAATGGATTAATTGAATCATACGTTTACTGGATATATGCAAGTTGCTTTAAACATAGTTCGCATATACGCGGGTTCCCATAACTGAAGTAGCGTATATATATTAATATATATCTGGGTATGAAAATGAAAAAAGTGTTTGATTTGATAATACTGATTCACCCCCCCTCTCAGTATTATTTCCAACAATTGGTATCAGAGCAGGTCCTTCAAAAGAAGCTTGATCGTTTGAAGGAAGATCTATCATCATGAGAAACTACAAAAAGGGGGCATCCATTAGGCCACCAATCTTTGATGGGAGAAACTTCGCTTATTGGAAGGTAAGAACCACAGCCTATCTTCAATCTCTTGGTACAAAATTTTGGGATATCGTGGAAGGAGGATACACATTTCCATCAGCAACTCCTACAGATACGGCTGGTAAAAAGCAGTATGAAACAAATGCAAAGGTTGTCAATACGTTATTGGGGAGTCTATCTCAATCAGAATTCGTCAAGGTTATGCAGCTCAAGACTGCCAAAGAAATATGGGACAAGATCGTTCTAATCTATGAAGGAGATGTTCAGGTAAAACGTGCAAAACTACAAGCTCTCAGAATTCAATATGAAACTCTCAAAATGCACAATGATGAAAGTATATCTAATTATTTCCTGCGTATAGATGAGATTGTTAATCGCATGAAAAACTTGGGTGAAGAGATAAAATAAGTTACTTTAGTTGAACAAGTTCTAAGATCTTTGTCTTCTAAGTTTGAATCAAAAGTTTGGGCCATAGAATAAAAGAAGAATCTTCAGAGTATTACTATATCACAGCTGCACGAAATCTTAACTGCTTTCAAAATGAGAAAAGGGGGTCCATCAGACATAGGAGAAGATGCATTCAAAACTTCAGGAAAAGGAGAATATAATGAGTCAGGACATACGTCAGAAGGAGAGGAAGAATCAAACCTTGTCAAGAACCTTCAACGGGGTTATGGAAGATTCAGAGGTAAGCTTCCTTTCAAATGCTTTGCTTGTGGAAGAGTTGATCACTATGTTGCCAAATGTCCTCACAAAGATAAGCTTGATAAAGGTAAGGAACCAGTTAAATGGAACAAAAAACAAAACGTAAGTAAGAAGAGTTACTATACACATGAAGACAGTGATGGACTTTCAAATACCGATGAAGATGAACATGGTAATGATTATAGACTTTTGATGGCCTTTGAAGATGATGATTTCTTGGATGTTATAGATGAAGATGATCTCTATGAAGAAATTTCTAAACTTAAAATATGTTTAGAAGAAAAGAGTATGATCATAGATACTCTGACATTCCAACTTGATGAAAGGGAAAAACACAATGAAAAGTTAGAATGTGAAATTGTGGGACTTAGAAAAGATATTGAGAAAACAAAAGCTCTTAACCTTAGATATGCTAAAGAATATGAAACTTTAGATGAAATTATCAAAGTGCAACGTTCTCCTCTAATCAATACAGGTCTTGGATATACTGAAGAAGCATCTCAAGCACAAAAGCCATCCACCTCCAAAAGTTATGTTAATGCAGCAAGGAGAAGTGAACAGGTTGACAATCGTCATCAAAGGCATAAAGTAGATCACCAGGTAAATCAAGGTCAATCTACTTCAAGGATGAACAGAGATCACGAAGTAAATCAAGGTCAATCTACTTCAAGGATGAACAGAAGCTACAATCAACCGCAGGTAAATCATTCTCAATTTGCCTCAAGAATGAATGTCTATGGAAACTATAATCACATGGACGGTAGATTTAGTCGCATGAATTTCTTTAATGGCCAATGTTTTTCATGTCATAACTTGGGACACAAAGCTGCTCAATGTGTTTCCTAAGACCATCATGACTCGAGAAGCAAGAAATCAAAGGAGCGTGACTGGGATCATGAAGAGGACCTACAATAACTTTTCTTCTCTTGAAAATGAAATAGAATGCTCTATTTGTAACAACTTCGGTCATGAATATTTTGAATGCAGGAGTAAGTTTTGGAAAACATTCAGAAGGAGTAACCTTCATTGGGTCCCAAAACATGGAGAAAGAAAGAACCACAACCAGAAAGATGTGGTATAGCCTTATATGCAGAAGGACAGGAAAATCAGTGGTACATCGACAATGGATGCTCAAAACATATGACAGGTGATAAAGAAAAACTTCAGTCATATAGTGCCTTAGAAAAGGAAAGGAAGGTCTCATTAGGAAATAACACCCCTGCTCTCATAAAAGGTAAAGGTTCTGTTCTTTTGAAAGAAAAGGTCAAAGTTGGAAACGTTATGTATGTTGATGGCCTAAACCATAATCTATTGAGTGTTAGTCAAATGTGTGATCAAGGAAATGAGGTAATATTCCGATCAAATGGATGTATTGTTTGTGAGATTGATTCATGAGAAACAATGATCAAAGGCATAAGAACTCCAAATAATTTATACATACTCAAGGGATGACAACAACAATGCTATCTAAGCAAGAATGATGAACACTAGCTATGGCACAGAAGATTGGGGAACCTAAGCTTCTCTCAGATAAGGAAAGCATGCAAATATCAGGCAGTTCGTGATCTCCCTAATATCAGAATTGTAGACAATAAAATATGCAAATCACGTCAGTTTGGTAAGAAAACCAGAACTAATTTCCCGAAGAAGGAAGGATCAGCTAGTAAGCCACTTGAACTTGTCCATATTGATTTATGTGGTCCATCAAGGAAAAAGTCACATAGAGGAGAAGAATACTTTATATTATTCATTGACGACTTTTCTAGGGTGTGTTGGATAGGAATTCTGAAGCATAAAGACGAAGCTTTTGAAAAGTTCAAAGCTTTCAAAGCCTTGGTTGAAAATGAATCAGATTGCCGAATCAAATTCCTTAGGTCTGATCGAGGTGGGGAATTTACCTCGGATGAATTTTTCAACTTTATCTACTACAAGGACTCCTTCACAAAATGGAGTAGTGGAAAGGATGAACAGAACGGTTCAACAAATGGCTCGTGCTATGCTTGATGAATCTGGAACTCCTGCAACCTTTTGGGGTGAAGCTGCATTTGCTGCTGTTACTATTCTCAACAAAATAAACGTCCAGGTAAACAGTACTCAAACTCCTCATGAACTTTGGTATGGTAAGACTCTTATGGTAAAATACTTCAAAGTTTTTGGAAGCAAATGTTACATCAAAAGGACTGATGAAAACCTTGGCACATTTGAACCTAGAGCGGATGAAGGCATTCTCCTTGGTTACTCTTCCCGAAGTAAAGGATATAAGTGTTACAATAAAAGACTTGGAAAAATTGTTGAAAGTATTGATGTGGTGGTTGATGAAGCAGGCAACAATTCAAAGCAGGTAAAATCCGAAGATTTTGGAGATGATGAGGACTATCCTTCAACATCAAATCAGACTACTGATGAAGAAGAAACCTATGAGGCACCAGAGGAACAGATAAGGGTAGAATAAAAGTCTCCATCCAGGTACGTCCAGAAGAACCATCCAGAGACTCAAATATTGGGGTAGAAAGAGGCAGGTGTACAAACAAGAAGAACTATTACAAAAGCTTCAAGCTATCTAACATTTCTCTCCTCCGTTGAACCACGAAATGTAAGTGAAGCATGCAAAGATGAATGCTGGGTCAAGGCCATGAATGAAGAACTTGAGCAGATTGAAAATAATAACACTTGGGAGTTGGTTCCTAGACCAAATGATAAGAATGTCATAGGGACAAAATGTATATTCAAAAATAAGCTGAATGAAAATGGAGATGTTATTAGAAACAAGGCCAGACTTGTTTGAAAGGGTATGCTCAACAAGAAGGTATAGACTTTGAAGAAAATTTTTCACCGATTGCCAGACTTGAAGCCATAAGAATTTTCCTTGCTCTTTCTAGCTTTCAGAAGTTCAAAGTATATCAAATGGATGTGAAATATGCCTTTTTAAATGGAGACTTAGAAGAAGAAGTGTATATTGAGCAACCAGATGGAATCATTCTTAGAAATGATCCAAAACTTGTATGCAGACTTAAGAATGCGCTCTATGGTCTTAAACAGGCTCCAGGGGCTTGGTATTATCATCTGGACAAATACCTCCATCAACAAGGTTTTTCAAAAGGATCATTTGATAGCAATCTATATATAAAGATTGATAATGATAAATTGCTAATACTTGTTGTGTATGTTGATGATATCATCTTTGGTAACAATGAAGAAGCCATGAGTCAAAACTTTGCTTTGGTGATGCAAAAAGAATTTGAAATGTCCCTGCTTGGTGAGCTGACATATTTTTTTGGTTTACAAGTCCAACAAAACAAAGACGCTATCTTTCTATCACAAACCAAGTACCTCAAGTAGATCTTGAAGAAATATGGCATGGAAGATTCGAAACCAGTATGTACCCCTATGGTAACAGGATGTAGTCTCAGCGCAAATGATGATTCATCAGCAGTACATCAACCGACCTATAGATCCATGATTGGTAGTCTGCTCTATCTAACAAGTACCCGACCAGACATCATGCATGTAGTGGGAATAGTTGGAAGATTCCAGGCAAATCCAAAAGAAGCACACCTTCAGGTGGTTAAAAGGATTTTCAAATATCTTCAAGGAACACAAAACTATGGCTTATGGTATCCTAGAGATACAAATCTCACACTTCATGCATATACAGATGCGGATTGGGAAGGAAGCATGGATGACAGAAAAAGCACTAGTGGTGGTGCATTCTTTATGGGTTCTAGATTAGTATCTTGGTTCAGCAAGAAACAAAGCTCAATTTTTTTATCTACAGCTAAAGCAGAATATGTGGCTACTGCATCTTGCTGCACACAACTCCTTTGGATGATGCAAACTTTGCAAGATTTTCAAATCACTTGTACTCCACCTATTTCCATTTTATGTGATAATACAAGTGAAATCAGCATTTCAAAGAATCCAGTCATGCATTCAAAGACCAAGCACACACCTATCAAATATCATTTTCTCTTGGAACAAGTGCTTGAACAAAAGGTCAAATTGGAGTATGTTCCCTCCAAGGAATAGGTTGCTGATACTCACCAAACCATTGCCTAGGGAGACATTTGAATACCTCAGACAGAAGCTGGGAGTAGTTGATGCATCATCTTGCTATTGAAACTTATTTGTTTTAGAGAAAAGTGGTTGTACGCGAGTTTCATGAGGAGCATCCGTGTACATACGTCGGTTTCTATGGATACAGTCGTGTATATGTTGGTTTGAAGACAAACAATGGGCTAGGCTTAGGGTGAAAAGGGTATGATATGGGTCTAACAGAGACCATCTGGCATAGGTTTAGGGGGAGCATATATACTTCTAATAATGCATTGTTGGCATTATCTTAGAAGATCTTGGTTCAAGTTCACAGTTGTTTTTGGTTTCAGGTGGACCAGGTGTTGAGGGAAAACATGGTTGCTGGTCTGAATGATGATTGACAGATGCTGCTAATGATAGTTGTTGATGACTATCATAGTCATGTTGTAGATATTTGGACTCTATGTCATGTATTTCTTTTAATATCAAGGTCATGTAACGGCCTATTTTGGTTTCTCCACTATGCCTGGGATGGATGATGTAATGTTCTTGTTTTATCATGTGTAAAATTTTGGTGTATCCCCACTTGGTTGGGTGGATGAGTCAATCTTGGTATATCCACATTTAGTTGGGAGATGGATGTATGTATGAGTTCTTGGTGATAAGAAGATCATTTATAATGTATAGAGTCATGTTCTTTCTTGTAGAACATATTTTCGGAGACCTTGCCTACAGTCAGGGGGAGCATGGACAGCACAACAGAGCAGAGATTTCAGCATGTACTCAGGGGCAACATAACCCTTTTCCCTTGATGTCAAAGGGGGAGAATGACTTTGAGTGACTTGGGGTTGCCATCGAGTCCAAAGGGGGAGATTGTTGGCATTATGACACATGTTTGGCACTATGACATAGGTGTTTTCCTTGATGGCAACTCACTCAGTTGATAGATCATAGTTCAGGCTCTTAGAATAAAGGAAAAAGAGATATACGCAGGTTCCTCTTAACCAGGTTGCGTATACACGCGGTATTGCCGATCAAAAGTCGCGTATGCGTATGCATGCACTTTCATGCACGGAAAAGCACGTACATGTGGGAAAACTTATTTTTTGTCCATGGTATTTGGTCCTTGGCATTTTGACCTATGGTTTTGTACCATGGTATCTCATCCAAAGTATTGACCCAGGTATTGCACCCCAAGTATTGGTTCTAAGTGGTTTTGGACCATGGTATTGAGTAAGGCCTAAGACTATAAAAGGGGAAGGAGATCATTAGGCAAAGGCATTCACTCAAGTATTGAATATCTTATGAAGAGCAAGATCTAGAACACTGGTCATTGGGTTATGGTGCATAGCTGGATCTAAACCAAGGAGGAACCTAAGCGCTAGAAGAAGGATAAGTTCTATTGATGGGTCAAGATATTAAGGCTTGAATAGTAGTATCTTTGTGTGATTTTGATCTGTTATATTTGGCGCATGACTTGATCTATAAATTTGATAATCTGGGTATAACCAATGTCTGAATATTTGAAAAGAGAAAATTGTCTTTTATAGATCTGTATGCAGGTTCGACATAGAAAAGGCGCGTATACACGCTGGTTCAGTAATTCAAAATAGCATATACACTCGTTTACCTTAATACAGAAGCATATGCACGCAGGTTCTTCATCTTGAAGTAGCGTACATCTCATAAAATATGTTTTAGCTACTTCTGTTTATTGCTGCAGTATTCTGGGTTCAGGATTGGTGTTTGGTTACTGTTACTATATTCTGGTTATAACATTCAGAGAAGTGATTGATTGATTCAATTTTGGTTGGTGCAAAGGGGATTAGTTGATGCAGATATATTTGATGTTTGATTGATGTTGCTTATGGATCTAGTCTGAAAATTTATGAAACGTGGTCCCTGGAAGAAAAGAGAAGGTTGTAGCTTTCTATAGGTCAGGACCTACGTACTAGTATATCAGCTAGTACAAGAGCTAAGGGGGTTGTAGCTCCCTTCCAGGAGAAGCTGGAGAACGAGAGAAGGTTGTAGCCTTCTACAGGTAGAAGCTTGCGTACTGGTATAAGACTGCACCAATACAGAAATATTGTAAAAAGAATTTTCTTATAAAAGAAAAATAGAGACGAATTGCAGCAGGTGGTTTTCACCCACATTGGGTTTCCACCTTATATCTTGTATTCATGTGTGTGATGATCTATTCTGTTTTACTGCACCTGTTTACTATTCTTATGGTTAATGAAGTTCTGATGCACTGATTTAAGATCAACATTTAATGGATTAACTGAATCATAAGTTTACTGGATATATGCTAGTTGCTTTAAACACAGTTGCGTATATATGCGGGTTCCCATAACTGAAGTAGCATGTGTGTGTGTATATATATAATATATATATAAATATATATTATATATATATATATATATATATACATACGTCTGGGTATGAAAATGAAAAAGTGTTTGATTTGATAATACTAATTCACCCCCCCCTCAGTATTATTTCCACAAATTTTATCTGAGATATGGTGCAACAGGGAGTAATAAGGCTCCTACACATCAAGATAGATGAACAGGTTGTTGACATCCTCACGAAGCCTTTGGTAAAGGCCAAGTTCTTAGCCTTCAAAGAGATGCTTAGATTCTTGGAAAGACACTCCCATGAGGGTCTCGATTGAGTTGGATATTGAGATTTGGGAGCTCCTAGAGGCATGGGGTACTTCTTGGATATATATGAGCACATGGTGAGTGGTTCACCTTCCCCTGTGGAGTACATACTCCAACATGTGATCATAGGGTGAGTGATTCACCATGCACTATAGAGTACACTATATTAAAATAGGGTGAGTGGTTCACCTTCCCTTATGGAAACCCTAACTTACATCCCACTCTTGTATTCTGGGACTCTTGGGAAGTACCTCTCATTCGACCAATGAGATGGGAAAATTGGTTAGGGTTAATTAGTATTATCGACAAATCCGACAGGTACTACTATATTCCCTATGACTAGGATGCATGATGTTCAACAACTTGATCACTAAGGATCAAGCCTGGTAGGGGTTCTATTCCTAGACATGAGGACTTGCCTCTATCATTTTGGCAAGAGTCGTAGGGTCTTGTGACCCATCCTCTTTCAATCCTTTCTTATTGGACTATGATATCAATCTTCAGCAGAGACAAGACAAGTTCTAGAGCTAGCACATGATGGACACAATGGCATAGCAATAGATGAATGTTGACAGGTGCAATTCCCACCTAGTTGAGAGGGAGTGTTAAAGAATGCAACTACAAGCTAATTCCCCTTTCTAGAAGCCATATATATATATATATATATATATATATATATATATATATATATATATATTATTATATATATATATATAATATATATATATATTATATATATATATATATAATATTATTACATAAATAATTAATAACTTATAATTAGTGTTGAAAACTCATAAGAACATGACCATTAGTTGAAAATAGCTCATACTCACATAAATAACATATTTACCATAAGTTACTACCCACCATAATTTAACCAAGTATTTGTGTAAAAGATAGGATAAGGAAAAATATGTAAATAAATATACTTACCAGGAGTTACTTCAACACTTTCACAAATATGGGTAAACGTAAAATTGCAAACTTACTAGAATTTAATTTACAAAGATACGTGATACAATTTGCAAAAGAGATATGTCTCTTGGGTAACATGATAATAAAATAAATTTGAAACTTTTCATTCTACACAATTCAATTATCATCTCATATCCTCTTGTACTTATTGTTGATGTTCTACCTACAATTACTATCAATGATGATCTAAAGTGAATGCTACTAAAGTTTTAATATGATTGTTATTGGAATCTGAAGTAAATTTGTTATTGGGCTAGTAAGACATTGAAGTAATTTTTGTAAATATAGAACATACCATACAATTTAACATGGTATCAGAGCCCGGGTGAAGACAAGCCCAAAGGAACAAATTGGAAGCATTTGGGAATAAAGGTGTATTTATTGGATATAGTGAAGATTCAAAATCATATTGAATTCATGTACTCAATTAAAGAAATGCAGAAGTAAGTATAGATGTTACCTTTGATGAAGACTCTGCCCTCAGAAAAGCAAGGGATCTACCCATCATAAGGAAGGATGATGATGCTGCTAAAATTCAAGAAGAACCTCTTATGGGTGAACCTATTCCCGATGTTGGTGGCCCGATGGATCTACTTGATCCACCTCCTTGTGATCCCTCTACCTCAAAGAAAAGACCACTATGGCTTCGAGATACACTTCAAGATGTAGAGAATCATGTTGCCCCAAGAGGAATTTTTTGAGAAAGTATGAATGTAATGTCCCCTAATAATAATAATAAATAAATAAAATAATATACTATTAAAATATAAGTCAATAAATAATAAACAATAAAAAAAGATAATAATGTTAAATAAACAGTGAACAATAAAGAAAATATAATAATAGTAAATAAATAATAAATAATGAAGAGAATATATAATAATAATATATAAATAAAATATAAATAATTAAACTAGAGTTCTAAATAAATATATATAAAATTAAACTATAAAATAGTAAAAATAAGTATAGTTAACAAAAAGTTAAAGCAAAAAAATAAGAAATAGTTAAATTAAGAGAAATATTAAATTAAGTAAAACTTAAACTAAAGAAATAAAAGTTGCATGTTGACACATGGAATGCGTGCATGCGGACCCCTTTCCATTTTTTTCTCTATTTAATGAACGATGAGGAGGATGGGATTCATCCATTCCTTCATCCATTCTCTTGGGAGAAAAGTGCTCTAAGACAAAGGATTCCCTGGCTACAATAGTATGTTGATTGAGGGTTTAGGGGTGACCAACTGTAGAAAGATTATGTGCAACTGAGCTTACTGTTGGGTGGGGTGTCGTCCCCAAAAATTGTGTTGTGACTAGCGGGATTCCAATAGTGTTCAACTCTGAAATCAAAAGTAAGGAATATTGCAGCTACATGTAAGTCGTCTCTGGTCATGTTTTTCGAAATACTATGCTAAATAGTTGAATATATGTATGTTTATTATAAATCTCATAATTGATCTAATTAGTTGTATATTTAATTTGTGGGTTATTATATATGGTATTAGAGCAAGATTGCAACCTCGAAGCCTATAAATCTTGACATACATATCCAATTTCAATTGAAATCAATATGCAAGTTGATTATTAACCTTATTAAAAATATCTATAATTTATACAATTGATCATATAAATTTATAATTTAATTTTCTTCCTCTTCAAATAACCTTCTCTATAATATGGAATCTCTATAATTTATACAATTGATCATATAAATTTATAATTTAATTTTCTTCCTCTTCAAATAACCTTCTCTATAATATGGAGTATTGGAACTGATATTTATATATATATATATTATTTTATTTAATTAAAAATTTAATAACTTAAAAACATATCTATAGAAAATCGTTAAAACCGGCCCTAAAGTTAAGATCTATGGATTTCATTAGTAGTGAACAACGATTAACCCAAGAAAATAAAGCATTGAAACTAGAACAAAAAAACTAAGAACCGGGCCTTATTGTGCAAGTGGAAATTAGTTAATAAAAATAACATACTCTTTAAAAAGGGCTTCCTCAACAATAATAAAATGTCATACACACAAGTCTGTGCATTTGTGAGAGAAAGCAATGATTACTGGATTATTGGACCTTTGTTCCAACGGTTCCTTTGTCCTGTATATCTCTTGATGGATCGCTCTTGAGGGGTTGTGGGACCATCTTTAGGAGGCCAAGTACCTGATATTGTAGATTGGGATGTCGAAGCCTGGTTGGGGTGTAAGAAATTTGATGCTTAGGGTTGTGCACCTTAGTGAGTTTAAAGGGAGTGGGTCAACCTTGTGAAATTCCCATAGTCATTGAGTACTGGGATCAAATGTCTGCCTTGGGGAAGATGAGGTCTAAGTCGAGCGCAAGCCTTGGGGCTAACCTTGGGCTATAGTATAGACCAATGAGGCTTATCCTTGGTTTTGAAAGTGGGAAAAAGGACAGAGATTCCTTTGGATTTCCCGGGTGTTTTGGAAACTTTCAATGCATGTTGGTTATACTAGTTCAACAGAGGGTGTAGGGAAAACGTGACGTAATAAACAACTAGATAAAATATAATGTTAAATAATTCAACTTAACTTCGGGACAAAGTTCCTTAAAGAGGGGGGAGTATGTAATGTCCCCTAATAATAATAAAATAATATAATATAATATTAAAATAAATAAATAAATAAAAACAATAAAGAAAAGAAATAATGGTAATATATAGTAAACATAAATAAATATAATAATAGTAAAAAATAATAAACAATAAAGAAAAAAATAATAATAAAATAAATAATAAATAATGAAGAGAAAAAATAATATAAATAAATAAAATAGAAAATAATAAACTGGAGTTCTAAATAAATATATATAAAAGTAAACTATAAAAATAGTAAAAATAAGTAAAGTTAACAAAAAGTAAAAGCGATAAAATAAGAAAGAGTTAAATTGTTATGCAACCAGCTCACAAAATAGAAGAAAATATAGATGAACGCCTTCAAAATAAGCCTCTTCAAGGGGGCAACTTCCTTTACATTCCACAAATGAACAATTCTTGGATGATACAAATGACTAAACCTCCTTTCTATATATAAGAGTCTAATAGGTCACAATTTAATCAAAGTAAACATAAAAATAATAACATAAGGGCACAACAATAACGATAATGGGTTTCTATAGGGGCACACTAATAACAATATGGGGATAATAGGGGCACAATAATAACAATAATGGCTACAATGACAATATTAATGGGGGAATCACTAGTATTATAGGGACCTAACATGTCCCTTTCCTTCAAAAAAGTGTTGTCCTCAACGCTTGAGTATTTTTGGGTGCTTCTGTATAAAATTCTCATCCTCCCAGGTAGAATCTTCAGTGAATAAGTTCTTCCACTTGATGAGATACTCCGAAATCGATCGATTTTGTAGCTGTCGAGTTCTTGTTTCTGTGACTACTTCAGGTTCTAATATGATTTTTCCTTCCTCGTCAAGTTCTGGAAATATTGTTTGAACTAGGATCTTGTCACCTATAACCTTCTTTAAACATGAAACATGGAAAACTGGGTGCACTCGGGAAGTTGCAGGAAGTGCCATAGTACCAATCTTTTGCAACACCTAGTACAGACCATAATACTTTGGTGATAATTTATTGTCCTTCTTAGCTTGCTTGAGGGACATTTGTTTATATGGTTGTAGTTGTAGGAATACCTAGTCACCTACATCAAAAATTATTTCGCTGCGATGTTGATATGCCTGTTGTTTCATTCTATTCTCCGCCAACGTGAGGTTATCCTTTAAGAGTTGGAGAACTTGTTGTTGATGCTTAATGTGATGTTCCACTGCTTGAACCTTAGGATTTTCTCTTAAATATGATGTGATGGATGGTGGATGATATCCATAAAGTGCCATAAATAGGGTCATTTTTGCTGCAGAATGGAAGGAAGTGTTATACCACCATTCAGCTAGAGGAAACCATTTGACCCATTGTGTCTGTTTATCAGATACAAAGGAACGAAGATATCCTTCCAAACATTTGTTTACTATTTGAGTTTTCCCATCAGATTGAGGATGATAAGATGAGTTATGAGCTAACTGAGTACTGAGACAAGAAAATAATGTCCAAAAATTTCTAGTGAAAGTGGGATCTCTGTCACTTACAATGATCCTTGGGTTTCCATGTAGCTTTTGAATTGTTTCCATAAATGCAGTGGAAATTGTACAGGGTTTAAATGGATGCGATAATGCACAAGTGTGCATACTTGGTAAGTTTGTCAACTACCACCATGATGACACTCTTTCCTTCAAACTTGGGTAAACCTGTAATAAAATCCATTGAAACCTCCTCCCATCGGCTTGGTATGGATAAAGGTTGTAATAGACTTGCGGTCTTAATTGTTTCAACTTTATTTTGTTGGCAAGCCAAACATTCTACCACAAACTTTTGAATATCCGATTTAAGGCCATCCCAAAAAGGTTCCTTCTTAACCATGTGGTAAGTTTTTTAAAATCCCGAGTGTCCTCCTAAGGGAAAAGTATGAAATTCCATAAGAATATTTTGTTTGAGTCGGGAATTCTTACATAGGTATAGGTGATATTTGTACCATATCGACTCATTTTTACAGATAAATGTATCAGATGTACTGGGATCTTGTTGTAACTTTTGAATGAGTGCCCACACTTCTTCGTCATTATTCCATTCATCCCTTGCTTCATTTATACAATCTGGTTGGATAATAGAAATGGCGCACAACAATGCTTCCACATCCTCATCCTTTCTTGAGAGTACATATGGCACAACATTTTGCTTCCCTTTTCTGTAGATGATTTCAAAGTCATAACCCAACATCTTTGTGACCCATTTTTGCTGCTCTTTAGAGGATAATCTTTATTCTAAAAAGTATTTAAGACTATCATGATCCATTTTTACCTTGAAGTGTCTTCACATTAGGTAGGGTCTCCATTTCTTAAGTGCATGTAGTATTCCCAACATTTCCTTCTCATAAATAGCTTTGTGTAAATACTTTCCTTTGATTGGATTACTTTCAAAAGCAATGGGTCTTTAATCTTGCATTAAAACAACACCAATTCCATTTCCTAAAGCATCACATTCCACAATAAAGGTTTTTGTGAAGTCGGGCGTAGCTAAGACCGGTGCTTGGCACATTGCCTCTTTACGATGTTTAAAGGACTTTGTTGCTTCTGGAGTCCATGAAAATGCATCTTTCTCTAATAATGTTGTTAGAGGTGCTGCTATTCTCCCATAATTCTTAACAAACTTGCGATAATACCCTTTCAACCCGAGAAATCCTTGCAGATGCTTTATGGATGTGGGGCTTTTCCATTCCTTAATGGCTTTAATTTTGCTAGGGTTACCTTAACTCCTTCATGAGATACAATATGACCCAGATATTCCACCTCTTGTACTCCAAAGAAACATTTGGATCTTTTTGCATATAATTGTTTCTCTCCAATAGTTGTAGCACCCTGTCAACATGTTCAACATGATCCTTCCAAGACTTGTTGTAGATTAGTATATCATCAAAAAAAATACTAACACAAATTTTCTAAAGAATGGTTTGAAAATGAATTCATCAAACCTTGAAATGTTGAAGGTGCATTGGTAAGGCCAAAAGGCATGACCAAAAATTCATAATGACCCTCATGAGTTCTAAATGTTGTTTTCGGAATGTCTTCAGTCTTCATTCTGATTTGATTATATCCTGAATGAAGATCCAACTTGGTGAAGTAAATTGATCCATGCAATTCATCCAGTAATTCATCAATGACAAGAATGGGAAACTTATCTTTAATAGTGAGCTTGTTGAGCTCCCTATAATCTGGACACATGCACCATGATCCATCCTTCTGTGCACCAATACTACTGGAGCAGAGAAAGAACTTTCATTCGATTGAATTATACCATCCTTTAGCATTTCTGCAACCATACGTTCAATTTCACTCTTTTGGACATAGGGATATCTGTATGGCCTGATGTTTGGAGGAACCACTTCCTGGAATCAGATGAATAGCATGATCATGATCACGAATAGGTGGGAGACCTTTGGGAGTCTCAAATACCTTGAATGATTGTCCAAGACTATTTGGAGATCAAGAGAAATAGATGATTCCAACGTGGAAACATCTAGCGAACATAATTGTGCAATTACACCTTTTTGTTCCTTTTTAGAAGCTTTGTCATACCATTAGAGCTGATTATCTTTCCTGGTTTCACTGCAATACCCCTTAATACAACTTCCTTTCCTTCCATAGAAAATTTCATGAAAAGTTCTTGAAAATTAAAAGCTATTGTACCTAAGGGTTGTAGCCATTGGACTCCTATACAACATCAGCACCTCCCATTGGAATGGAAAGCATTGGGCTAGTCAATACATATTCTCCCATGGATAGCTTGATATTATGGCACTTTCCAGAGCAATTTACTGTTCCTCCATTTGCAATCATCACTTGACACTCTGGTGCTGGATATAGGAAGCAATTCAATTCTTTTGCTACCCTACAATGAATAAAATTGTGGGTGCTTCCTGAATCAATCAACTTATTACCTTTTTCTTCTTGATTTTTCCTTCTATCTTGATGGTTTGAGGAGTGGTAATCTCCTGCCAATGCATTACAAGATATGGTCGGATTTATTTCTTCTTCATCTAGGCTTTCTTCCTGGAGTATATCTTCTTCTTTTGACCTTTCTTGCTCCTTTTCTTCTTCCTCTTCACAATCTATGTAGAATAATTTCTTCTCAGCACACTTATGACCTTTAGTGTATTTGGTATCACAACTGTAACAAAGCCCTTTTGCTATTTTTTCTTCCAATTTTTGTGGTGTCAACCTTATAGGTTGTGGAAGACTAGGGGCAACAACACTTCCGTTTTTATAGTTGTGAGTGGTATGCTTCCTGGTTGCCATAATTTTGCTTTCCATTTGCTAACCTGAATGCCTTCTCTAATGAATCAGGTTCCCAAAGGCGAACATCATGTTGGATATTATCCTTTAAAGACCCTATGAACACATCAATCCTATGATCCTCTAGAATATCTTTTACCCTTATGTTAAATTTTTGGAACTCCTCAATGTGCTCCATTATTGAACCCTTTTGTTTGAGACTTATCAATTGGCTAAAAAAAGGGTTGCTTTTTGTATCCTCATAATGTGCTACCAATTCTTCCATAAAAATTGCCCAAGTAATAAATTGTTTATGAGAGCAAAGCCATTGATACCATACAAACAAATTTGGTTCCAAATATAAAGTTACAATACATACCTTTTGTGTGTTTTGCACATTATTGAGATCGAAAAATTGCTCCATCTGTAATATCCATATTGCGGGATCCTTTCCATCAAACTTCCTCATATCAATTTTTGGAATATCGTGGGTCTTCGATCCAACATTAGAGTCTATGGAATCATGATTAACATTTATTTTTTTCTCATCACGAGTTTCCTTTACTACCCTTTCACCCATAGTAACCCTTTCTTGTAGCAACTTATTCATATTTATATTCAATTCTTCCATGTCTGTCTTCAAATCTATCTTCAAATCATCCATCTTAGCTTCCACGTCATTCATCTTAGCTTCTACACCTTTCTTTAAACAATCCATCTTAGATTATATTCCTTTTTGTGCAAGTGACAGTTGTTGCACTTGGTCTCATAATTTTGCTATATCATGTTGCATTTCTTCCTCTTCTTCATGAGTCATGCTAGAGATTTCAGGTCGCCTACTAAGTGTTTCCATTTTCTTTCTTCGAGGCCTCAATTACTGATAATAATGCTTCACTATGCCCTTTGAATTACTTCAAAATAATTTTTCAAACCAAGCTTAAGCAAACGTTTAAAAAAATATACACACCTTTTTTCAGTTTGTAGGAGCTCGATATTGCCTCTGACGTATCTCTGTAATATCGGATCATTTAGTTCTAAAATTGTGATCTGCAGTAGCCCTCTGTGTTTTCTTTCCAATGCCACTAGTCTGACCCCAATTGGATTCTCCAATGAAGCGTTATGCCAAATCTCCCACAGTGACCTGATTATAGACTAATTCAGAAGAGCGAACTTGTACAACGTTCCACGAGTCACTTTTTCGACCTCTGGCTCTAAAAAATATATAGAAGAAACTACAGTCCGTCCTATTTCTGCACCTTTTTACGAAATTTCAATCCAATGCCCAGAGAGAAAGTTATGATGATTTCCCTAAGTCACATGTTTGGAATGTAGTTCAGGAGTCTGCAAAAAGACCAACTTCCTCAAATCATATCTCCGTAATTATAGCACACAATTCTCTTAAATTCGGACTCGAGATTTATCGCGATGTCTTCTCAAATGGGTTTTTTTTCAACTTCTCAAAACGTCACCAAAAAAAAGTTATAGCGAAAATGCCACAATGACCTGTTTGGAGCAGCGAAACCCTAGAATCCAAAGCTCTGATACCAAATTTTATGAAACCAGCTCAAGAAAAGATAGAAAAGATAGATCAACGCCTTAGAATTCAACCTCTTCCAAGGGGGCAACCCTATTTACATTACATAAATGAAAAATTCTTGGATGAATACAAATGAAAAGACCTCCTTTCTATATATATGAGGTCTAAGGGGTCATAACATTAATGAGAGCCTACATAACAATAATAATGTAAGGGCACAATAATAACAATAGTGGGCTTCTATGGGGCACAATAGTAACAATATGGGCACAATAGGGGCACAACAATATTAATAAGGGGTACAACTACAATAGTAATGGGGTAATCACTAGTATTATGGGGACCCAACATTGAATAACCAGCAAGATATCTATAGTTTTTTCTCCTTCTAGTTTAAGTGTGTAAATGGAGAATAGTGTGTTTGGTTTGGTTTGGAACTGAAAGGAAGAAACCTTAAACTTCCATTGTTGAGGCTAACCATGAGATACTAGAAAGTGGTGTTGGAACCGGTATACATCGGAGGACATCTGCAACGTCAAGGCTTTGGTTGCATCTCTTTCTGAGATTTATATGAATACAACTAATGATTTATTTCCCACATTGATTGTCATATTACATTTTATGCCTTAAGATTCCTTGACTTTTTAAGTGAATTGAATGCAATTGTATGCTATTACATTTGTTGTTGTCTCTTTTGCACTTGTTTTAGGTATTTGAAGGAGAATAACAAAAATAAGTTGGAGCAAAGGAGTGAGGCCCTGTTGTTGTCCATTTTCTCCCCTCTGCTTTAAATTTCCTGCCATTGTTTGATAGTGATCTTATTTATTATTTTCCTTCTACCTTTTGGAGTTTTCCATGGCCTCATGTTATTCATTTTCTTCCATATGCTATAAATTTCTAACCATTATCTGGTCACGATCTCCTTTACTATCTTCTCTTTGCCTCTTATTATTCAGGTGATATGCCATGACAGTCATTAATTCATTGATATTTCTTCGCTTTATTTTATCTTATTCTCCAACTCCAGATAGTTACAAATAAAAAGGAACACTCCTTATATAAATAAGGCACCTCTATTTAAATACTATGTACCCATACAACTTCAAGATGGAAATCATAGTCAAACCATGGGGAGATATAAGAGGTGCTCTAAAAAAAAAATCAACAAAACATCTTGAGAAATTAAGCTCTCATGAATAAAGTGTAACTACAAAAAGGTGTGGTCATGGAAGACTAATTACATTGAGTGTGTAATGAAAACATATTTCTGGCACATTTTTAATGCTACCAAGACTCAACACCTTCCTCAAACTCCACAACCGTTGTTACAAAATTTTCACTATTTCTTGTAACTATGAGCTCAAAACATTCTAGTTGAGCCCATAAAATCCATGTGTCCAATCTCACTCATTTACAATTTGTATAAACTAAATTTTAATTCAAATATACATATTTATATAGAATTCAAAATCTATGAATCCACTTATAGAATTTGTTTTTATGCTCGGTGTTCACAAAACTAGTCATTACACAGATTTAAAATTCAACAACAGAAGAATAGTTCTGTGTGTTTTGATCTGGGGCACTTACCATCACCTACAAATATACACTAGTGTGAAATAAATCACAACTAGCCATATGGGCATATGTGGCACAATAAGTGAGTTTATCAGATGAATATGTAGTCAAAGAAGAGGATAAGTACATCAACAACTTGGTCCAAGCGAACATAACCAATTTGATAAGTATATATATTTTGCATTTTGGAAGGTATTTCTGCATATGGGTTTAAATTGTGAAAAATCATGATGCTAATCTTGCAACTATTCCTTGTAATCACAAGCGTTTAGTCTATATTTGCCCAAAAAGTTTGTCAAAATAATTTATGGGTCCAAAATTTATAAACTTAACACCTAACTGATTTATAATAACATATAACAACCTCATAATTGAGTCCAACAACTTGGAATTAGTGGTGAACAAGATTAAGTAACCCCTGCATGTAAGAGGATATTTGGATGAACACTAGCGTGCTCTCCAATAATTCTCCTTGGTTCACAAGCCCATGATGTGCAGTATCTGTCATTTTCCAATACATTGACACATACTCCAATATAATTCCATGTAAAAATGCTTATATCCCAATGTATATGAATCTATTGTGAGATAATATGTCATGAACCGAAGTGTTCCCTCATAGAATGCTCCTTTGGGTATAGGTCCATGTTGTGCAGTCTTGATCATTGTCCAATACATTGGCACGTATTCCAATATGCCATGTAAAGTTCCATAAATCCCATTGTATATAATTTTTTTTTTAGATGAGTCTTTATCATTGTCCAATACACTGACACATATTCCAATATTCCATGTAAAATGCCATAGATCCATATATATATAAATCTATTTCTGAGATGATATGTCAATGGAAGCAAGTGTGCCCTCCAAGAATGACCTTTGGGTACACACCCACTTTGTCATTATCCAATAAATTGGTACATATCCCAATATGCCATGTAAAATGGCATAGATCCCAATGTATGTAAATTTATTGGGGAGGCTACAATTTCTCCTCAAAAATAAGTGAAATTTCTAGGATGATTTTGAAAAAATGGGATGACACATTGTGTAAATGGGTCAACTTTCTAGATTTTGGGTGTAACGGTTATTGGTGGTGTTGAATCCATTTCCACCAACTTTTCTTCTTGATGGTGCTGAATCTATTTCCACCAATTCCCATATTTCTTTAAAATTTTCTTAACTTTGGTGGCAATTATGGCCTATAAATTTATTTCTAAGACTATTTGTGGTTATATACTAAATTGACACATATTCCAATATGCCATGTAAAATAACACAGTTAAAAATGTATATTAATCTATTTGTGAGAGGATATGTCGATAAACTCAAATGTTCCCTCAATAAATGCTCATTCACAACAAATCCATGAAATGGAGGTCCAATATATTGATACATATTCCAATGTAACATTTAAAATGACATAGACCCAAATATATTGATGAGCCTTGGTATTGCAACAAGAATGTTGCAACTCCCAAGGCTAGTGAATTTAATTATCAACCCAGGGTTTTTACAAACTTAAGAGGTATCAGCACTATATGTGCAACATACAATGTGTTCTTCCTTTGTTTTCATGATGTAATGGAGTGCATGTACTGAAATCAAATCCTAAACTAATTGTAGAAAATGAAATGGTCGAAATGGAACCTTAAGCTATTGCCAGAAAGAAAGTACAAGGAAAATACCTATTCTAATTGCATAAACATCATGAACTAAATGTAAATAAAACCTAGCTTAACCATATTTATCACATGTGATTATTTAAACTAACTCAATATGGAATCTTATATAAGGAGTATTAATTGTTTCATGCAAGTGCTAATTAAGAAATAAAAAGAACTATTTTTCTTTATCTTTTCATTTGATGAATGTAAATGCTAATCTTCACTTGTTCTTTGGCAGGGAGGATAGGGATGGAGGAAGAGGGTTAAAATGGTCTTTATGGCATGGAGGTCAAGTAGGGACCTAATCCTAGCTTCAATGATGATTCTTCTCAATTCGGTCTCAAAAAATGCTGCTAGAGGATTTCCTACAGGAAAACTATAAGATGTCTACATGATCCCATGTTTTACTACAGGAAGAGGCTGAAATATTAGGAAGTAGTATAGAAGATGGAATGAAGCTTGAGAAAAGTGGATAATGGGATAATAAGACATGGAGGTGGTGGACACTACCCAGAACTTAAGCAAGGGATTCAAGATGGTTGGATTGTCTTAATGTAAATGACAATTTTTGCTTATAAAACAAGAATTCGGATTAAGATTGTAGTGAATTTTGGTGACATGGGTGGATGAGGCTTGAATGAGGCAAACGAGATGAATTCTCCCTACAATGTAGAAGCTCCTACAACAACACATTATTGTCTGCATTTATACACAAATTCATTTATACATTCGAAAGATTTATTAAATGGAAGAAAATAGAGATATTTCCATCTAATGGCTAAGTTCGTGAATGGAAGCGCTTTGAAACAAATATAGAACTTAAGAGATAAAATATTACAATCACAACTTGTCCTAAGAAACTCAAAGACAATTAACCCATGCTAAAATAAATAGCGGAAAATTACTAGTCTCAAATCAAGAAATTCGAAAACTAGTGAGCTAGTAAATCTATAAAATGCCTATCATAATCAAGTGCAAGTACAATTGGATAATTTTTGGTATTAACTAGAATTTACTTTTGATCTAATGCAAGTGGAACAAACTCAATTGGATCTCGCTAACATGTAAAAAATATCATAAATTTATTGTTTTTTTCCACAAAGGAGTTCGAGAAATCTAGATTTGGGAATAAGAAAACTAATCCAAGTAGCTCAATGATTACTATGACCTTCCAAATATTTTCCAAGGATGAAATGATGATCGTGATCTTGCAAAATAACTTATATCAACCATTTAACCCAATCCTATAATAAGAAATCATTAATACTAAAGGCAGAAATAGAAAACAAGAAGAAGAGATGCATGCGAATAACAAGTAAAAAGAAGAAAATAAAATGATACAAAAGGGCTATGAGGCTCCTCGGATAGTCAATCCCAAGGACACTCAGAGTCCTATGGAGGAGACCAATATTTAGAAGCTAACGATGACACCAATTTTTATTATTTCCATTAATACAATTACATCCCAGCAAAAAATGACAATGGAGGTGCAAAAATATGAGTTCTCTCCACAAGAAGACTAATCAAAATCTACCCCTAGAGGAAAACTTTACTTGGTACTTATAAAAAATTATTAGGAAGCATTACCCATGAAAGGAGGAAGCTTTTACCACCAGAATCCCTTGATTAGTGGATCTCATTCCCAATACTAGGAATTTTGATTAAATGGGAGGGAACCCATTCCTAGATTTTCTCAATCATTGGATCTCCAAAATATGTGCCATTATTCCTAAATATCTCACTAATTTATTATTAATACTTATCCTCCTAAAGTAGGGAGCAGGTCCCTAGATTATCTCCTCCTCTAAATCTTTGTAATTTGCCTAATATTCTCATAACATTACATAAAAATAAATAATATTAGGAACAAATATGCAATTATTCATAAACCTTCCTAATGAACATATTAAAGTTTAAAATATATTATATAATGAAAAAAGAGAAGTTTAATGTGCTAAAGGATGGTTATATGGGCCTTAATTTATGTTTAATTTAGAGGCATGAGCCTCAATTTATTTCTAATGTAGAGGCCCATCATACCCCCTCCTGAAAGTGTTGCTCATCCTCTAAGAAACTTAGTGACCTCATTGTGCCTGATTCATCGCCCTAGTGGCCTCTCTCTTGTGCATTCCTCGGTCCTTTCTCTTAAGAATATTGGTTGTACATTCTGCAAGGACAAGCCCAAAAATCTATTTGTGCATAGAAAATTCATTTGTGCATAGAAAAATCATGGTTTTTTGAGACCATTAGTTTTCCTTCTTCCCCTTATCCAAGGTGGGTTATTGAATATTTTTTAGTTTAGGATGGTCTTTCACATCCTTATCAACTTTCTTCTACCTTTTTTCATAGTTTAGACACCTATGGAACCTTCAAAATGCCTTTAGAATCAAAATAGGACATCCTATAATAATTCATGTCAAAACTACACGAAACCTATAGGAAACCTTGTTAAAACTACAAGAAACATGTTTTGAGCATAAATGATAGTCTGAGCCTAGGGTAGGCCCTCAACTTGACTCCCATTCCTTTCTCCCATTTTTATAACATCTTTTAGGCCTTGTACGAAAGTTAGAAAGAGATTAGAGACCTATTGGAAAACCTCTTTTCATCACAACAGTTTGAGTTTTGTTTTGATGGCGAATGTCTTGTTTCCTTTTGTTGCCTTCTTTTCTTTTTTGGCCTAGATGATTGACAAATGGCCTTGGATTTCTTTGTTTTGATTATGTCTCTCTTAGGCATTGCCATTTTGGGTTTTAGCACAATTTGTTCCTTTCTTCCTTCTTGTAGCAACATTCTGCCTTCCTGTAGCAGTCATTCCTCCTCTTCCACGGTCTTATAACTATATGTGAGTGATGAGAAATGATGTAGAGGTTTTGGAGGATGATGTTAGAGATCAGAGAGAGTAGTGTAGGTTTGTGAGAATGGAAAGGATCCTCTCTCTGTTTTTTCAAGAAAATTTTAGGGTGAGACAAAGTGTAAGGTTTGTTCTTGAAATTATGAAATGGGATGGACGAATGATGCATAGATAGTGAATATCAAGTGAAAGGAGGGCTTGGAGTCCTATGGTGACTTAGCCTTTGCAAAAATTTCTTATTTTAATTTTTTTCTCCATTCTTTGAAATCATCACCCTTCCTAATTTGACTTTTCCACATTGCATAAGTGAATGAGTGAGTTGAAATTAACTAGTTGAAGGTGGTCGAGATTGCTGACCCATTCTTAGATTATGAAATCTCATCTCTTATGCATTGACAACAAATTTCTAACTATAATATGCTCGAGTGAAGAGATCAAGAATATTTCATATATGTACCTTCATAATGGTTGTTGTAGAGACATGCATGTTGCTGCTGAGTTCATGTTGTTGTACTGCTCATGACTGAGGTACATCCTTGACTACCTTTTTCCTTTTTGTTGATATTATTTCTTGATAAGTTTTCTTCTTGTTGATGTGAAGTGTAATTTTCTGAACTTGCTTGAGCATGCTACCATCATCCATATGCATCTACCCCTGAAACATCTTGGCAAAGGGATGCATGGTTTGCAAGATATGGAAAAAATGGTTTTCTGCTCTATGTACTTTTTTTTCATGTAGTAAAACAGAGCATTCATGTATTTTTTTACGACAACAATCAAAGTTAATGGTAAAAGCTTGAGAATTATGGGTGGATGGTGGAAATATATGAGGATGATGGATTGACATGGACTTTTCCTTGTTGGATCATTTGAGCAAAGGAGGAGAAAGTCAAATTTGACTTCTTTTGACTAGGCTTGACCAATTTTTTTCTTTTGGTACCAACTTGTTTTTTTTGTTTGCAAATGTTGGATAGAACTTACATTCATCATAGAGATAAATGAAGCAGAGATTTTTCATTTTTTCCTTTTTTTTCTTCTAGGCCTACTAGCCACCTCAATGGGGTTTTCAACTAGTAGATGTGCCTAAGCACCTCAAATGACGTTTTCACCTAGGATCTTTTCTTTTCTCTGTTTTTCTCTTTTCTTCCAACTCATTGACCACCTCATGGAGGTTTTCAATCAATGAGCCAATCTCAAGCACCTCAAAGGAGGTTTTCACCTAAGATTTTTTATTTTTATTTTTTCATTTTTTTCTACTCTACTCTACCTAAAAAACAAAATAACTTTATCCTCGTTATTGTGCACTCCTCTTGTTATCCATTAGATAGTTATTCACTATTGGACCGGGTTGACTAAATGTCCTCCTTAGAGTAGAATATATTTTTCTTTTGAGTTCACTAAATGTTTACCATATGTTTGACGAAATATCTATCATGGAATAAGCATGTCTAGCTCAAATTATTGCTTACGTTTTGACTTTTCATCGTTATTTTCATCATTTCCATGCTTCTAGAAAGTTACAATGAGTTTTGGGCAGTCGTCTAGAGGTTAGCCTAAAACGTTGATAAAATCTCAAAACTGCAAGAAAATAACTCGAGGATTTAGGTCATAACTCAATGGAGGCAAACTTGTGAGTGCAGGTATAACCTTCCAATAACATGGATGCAATTATAGGAAAAGGTGAGTGAAAAAGAGTTCCAACTCAGGTATTGCTCACTTGAGTTGGCTATTTGGCTCGTGAGTGTTATGTAGTCCCTCAGTGATGTCAAAAATATTTTAGTTTGTAGGCCCCGCTTTCATAACTACTTGGAGGCTAGGTCATATCACAATGACACTCATCACATGTTTATCGTGGCGAGATGTGAAATTGGGTAAGTGTGGGTTGGGGGGTTACACTTCTTGTGATATTTGGGCTCCCATTTTCAATGTCAAGCCACGACCACTTCTTTCTTCCCAATGCATACCTCTTTAGAGAGGGGACTAAAGATATAGCTAAAGCACAAGGTATCAAAGTACCCAATGCATGGAGGGGGATTTGTAGATCCAAGTGTTCACATTCTCCTCACAAGGTGTAAACATTTTATTTTAATAATAACATTCAATTTATCATATTTCCATTAGGTTTCTCATATAATATCTTGACTTATATGTTATTTTATATTTTGTTTTTTTAGGTTTATAAATAAGATTTTGAAGGTATTAGCAGCCATTTTTTGTTGTTAGGGTTGTTTGTCAAAGTGGATTAAGTGAAAGATTTTGGTACACTTAATAAAAAAATTCAAATTAACAAGGTCCTTTCTAAATGTTGCTCGAAGAGGTCCTAGAGGGTCATGGTAGAATGATGTGACCAATGACATTGTGTTGAATAGGCCTAGCAGATGATGTGGCACCATGCACAATTGACATGTCCCAAGAAGATTTTATTTTTTTGGGTGACAAAGAGGGCCATATCTATGTTACACATGTTACCTCTCAAAAGATATCATGTGACTCAGTGATGTCATCATGATGAAATGGGTGTCACCGAGGGATGATGTGGCATAGTTTCAATTGTTGTGCCAAGTGATGGTGTTTGGAAATTACTTCCTATGATATCAAATTTTCAAAATCCTACCGAAGTCATGATGGTGGAGGTAAATCATATGATTCTTTAGCAGCTTGGATGTTCAAGGAATTTTTCTTAAGTGCAACCACGTGAAATGTCCAAACCCAACTAGTAGTTAAGTGCATTTAGTGTAATGGTGCTTGGTGACAACCACAATTGTATGGAGAATGATCTTAGTTTCTCTACGTGCTTAGAAATTATAATTTAGCACTAAAGACAAATTACGAATTGAAATATTTTTTTTTGTTGTTGGAAAGCAAAGAACTACATATAAAAGAGGATTTTATGTTATGATGAGAAATGTGTTAGAAAATTATATATTACAAAGCAATGGAACACATAAAATATCAGAAATATAAACATAGGGAATGCATAAAACAAGAGAGACACATATATACGTGGTTCACACAGTTTGGGTTGTGTCAATGGAGAAATAGTCAATCCTCTTTTTATATTATCCATCAAACTAAAGAGATACAACCTACAACAAATCTGTTGTAATTCCCTCTTCGCTCTCAATCTCCTCTTTCTTCCTCACTCAGAATACAGATATACATAGACGCAATACAATTCCCTCATATATAGTGACGGGTTGCCTTCTAGGGCCAAAAACCCTAAATTAAACATAACTTCTATCATTAGATATCTGCCTAATTAACGGCCCAGATTGACTATGAAATTACAACATTTTACAAGGAAATTTTACATCTATTCTTAGCTTCGGGGGCGCTGCCCCCGATCCCCCCACCACGAGGGGGCTCCCAAAGGTCACAACCGCTCCCCTTGGACCCCCCCCTACAGCAAATATTTTATGAGCAGCATTGCCGCCCCATTACAAATTTGGGTCCAATACAGTGATATCTTTGAATACAGAAGATAATCACGCTCCACACCCAACAAAATGATGGATAATTATGAGCCAGTGTGAAAATTAAATGTTATTGTTTTCATTAAATAAGGTGGTAGGGAATGAGGATGTGAAGGATTCTTGTGAGACTTCTGTTGGTAAGGATTGATGATGATATTCATCACTCTATAATTGAGTACAAAGAGCCAAAAAGATAGAACCTTAAGTTCATAACGCGTATGTGAGAATTCTTGGTGATGAAGCATTCTCTAAAAGAGTAGAGAATTAATTGAAGTGTTTCTTATTTAGCCTAGAGAGGAGTAAATAAAATACTATTCTTGATCAATGTGCATATTACATTAAAGAAAAGAATAACAACAGGGAGTGTGCCTTGAATCGGTAAAAGGAGCAACATAGTAAGAAAGGAGAGTGTAAATAGTGACCAACAAAGCAACAAAGTGAGTGAATTAATGAAGTTTAGGGCCCAAGACAGAGGTAATGTGTGCCTATAGACGTTTGAGAAGCATTTTTAAGTCAAGGATTTGTATATGAGAGTGGGGTGATAAGAGGGAAATGAATTAAATAAAAAGTGAATTAAGGCGCTAGAGGTCTCACTTTAAAAATCCCATGAAAGAGTAGATCATAGTGGTAGAAGTGGGTGTGTCCCTACAAATATTTAAGCTTTGTTCCTTAAGTAAGCTTGAGCTTTCTAATCTAAGGGGGTTGGAGCCTCATTTGAGTTGGTGCTATTAAATATTGATTTAAACATAGTTGGTGCTCTTATTTTACATCATAATACAAACAGAGTTTTGGTGGTTTTTCTCTTGGAAGGGGTTTGACATTAAATCACTATGTACATATGTGATGTGATTGTATTTTTGTTTTGTATAGCTTACATAAACAAGTTAACCATTGGAAGTTAGATCCACATGAAATCATGGTAAATGAGGAAAATCAAGATGTATAGTCATGTATTTGATGGAGTAAATCACATATTTTAGAGATTCATAATAGAATCATACATCATGTTTCTTGGATTCAATTTATGGGCAATAATAGAATCTACATACATAATTATGATAACTCCACTTACAAGTTTGATGAAAGAAGACCTTACAATAATAATGCAAATGCCATGAACCTCATCATCACTAATCATAACCAATATGAATAGAAAATTTGATTCACTACAAGTCAACCAAAAAAAACTTGGGACAAGCTCAAGTACTATTATAAGGGAAATTAGAGGATAAAGCAAGTAAAACTTTAAACTTATAGAATGAAATTTAAAATTACAAGGATAAATGTTGGTGAATATATTATTGAATACTTATTTAGAGTTGATGAAGTATCTAATATGATTAGAGTCCTTGATGAATACATTATGGTAGTCAATTATAAAGTCTTAGGATCTCTCCCAAAGAGGTTTAATGGCATATCTGAGCCATAGAATAGATGACACAAGCAAAGACTCTGAAAATGGAGCAACTACATGGAACCCTCATTAAATTTGATATGAGAATTGGAAGTGAGAAGTAGGAGGAGGAGAAGCATCATTTAAAGCCTCAAAGAAATCCAAAGAGCACAAAAGACACCAAGATTTCTCCATATATCACTGAGATGAGGAGATCGCCCTCTTTGTAAGAAAAGTTACATTTGATATGAGAATTGGAAGTGAGAAGTAGGAGCAAGGGGAAGCATAATTTAAAGCCTCAAATAAATCCAAAGAGAACAAATGACAGTATGATTTCTCCATCTATCACTTGATGAGGAGATGGTAGGGTTTGTAAGGAAATTCGAAAGGTGGTGGGGAAAATAATAATATAAGCTACCATCTAAGTGTTTTGAATGTGGTAGAGTAGGACTTTTTGCTTGTAAACTTCCATATAAATTCAAGAAGAAAGAAAAGGTGAAAAAAGAGAAGAGTTGAGACAAAGCTAAAAAGTATGAGAAAAAGAGGACTTGAAAGAGAATGATATTCTACTCTAAGGAGGACATTTAGTAAAATGAGTCCAATAAGGAAGAATTATCTAAGGGATAACAATAGCAGTGCACACTAATGACATTTGAGTGTGAGACTAAGTTGGAAGAAAAAACAATTTCTCATAAAGGAATGGTGGAACTAGAGGAAGAGGAGGTGATGAAGACTGAGAAGAAGAGCAAGCTACTAGAACAGAAACTATTGAGAGGTGAAGTATGTATAACTCCAATAATGAAGAATTTAGAAATTATAAAGTTAATCTAGAAGAGACTCTCAATCTTAAGCATATTTTAGTTTAAAAATTAAAGGATAAACAAAAGAGCGATGATAAACTCGAGGATGAAAATGAAGCACTAAATCTAGAGGGGTCAAAATGTTAAAGAATGGCTAGTTTAGATGCATATGATGGAGTTGTCATCTCTCTAAAAATTCATCTTGGAGAATCAAGGAGAAAATAGGAGCTTCTTATAAATTAGATAGTTGAATGGGAAAGGAATTATCAAGAACTTGAGGAAGAAGTTGAATCTTTGAGAGAAGATATTATGAAAATCAAGCCTAATATAGATTTATAACTTATATTCACTAAAGGCTCGGAATAGTTGGTTGATACCCTCATCTCATAAAGGCCATGAGCAAGAAAAGTTAGTCTAAGATATAAAGAGTCTCAACAAACTTCAAAAAGACAACAAAGTTACAAATCCATGAAACAAGGAGCCTTGGAGCTATGTGAAAGCACTTAAAAGAAAAATAAAAAAGTGACAAGATTACATATTCACGAAACAAGGAGGCTTGGAGCTATGTGGAAGGACTTAAAGGAAAAGCTAGTATAATTGAAAAAGTGACCAGACCTAGACAAAATTAGAAGGATGTAAACCCAACCATGATTTAGACCTCATCTCAACATAGACCTTATGATTACCAAGCAATAAAAAACTAAATATAAATAGATATATTCAACCTCAACAAAAGCATTAATTTAATCTTAATCATAGAACCTTACAACATTTGTCCAAATTCCAACTTTAAATCAATTTATCGAAAGTGATTCTCTACAGTCGCCCGAAGGGTATTATTTTTTGTTAGTTTTCCATGCACAGGTGAAGAGGAGACCACTACAACATAGGCCTCCCATGCATTACCATGTTTCCTTCGAGAGAACATTAACGTCTGATCCTAAGTCCAAAATTACTTGGTCCATTTCATACTATCCAATCTACGCGGATAACCTCATTTCTCTTCTTGTTCTTGTCTTATGCTTTCCAATCTTCCATACTATGCGTGGTACTCCTTGTGCAGTCCTAGCGCATCTATTGATGAGCTCCTACAATCCATTTACAACCTTACTGTCACGCAACAACTTCATGCATGTTTTGAGTAACATCATGAGCATCGATGGGTCCATTTTTGGCTATGCTCTGCCTTTGCTTCCATAAAATTTTCTTGAGCACGCTCCAAATCAAACTCTGCTTCCTTCGTCAGAGCTTTGCAAACCCAAGTTTCATCTACTAGTTGTTTGCCTTTATCATCTCCCATCGTAATTCCACTTCAGAGCATAATATTCACATTTTGATTGTCCTTGCGCAGCTTAGACCTCATCATTTGCAGGTTCTAAGTTGGGGGAGGTGGTATCACTCCCTTGTCGTGTATCCTAGCTATCAGCATAGGACAATCCTCCATCTTGTGATTAAACAAGGTATAATACAGACATGATGAACGCGTCAGATTCATACAATCACATGCATAATGCCCTGGCCCTCCACAATTATAGCATATTAGTTGTCCGCGACCTCTTCGAGGTCCTCCTCCACCTCTTCCTTGTCCGTGCCCCTAAAATCTGGTGCACGCCATCCTTGCACCTTGATCTAGGGGCTGCCTTTCAGCTTGAACCCTCTAAGTTGGAATTCTATCCATCATTAGCTCATAACTTCTACATGTCTGCTCATCATTTCCCATCGACCTACAAAAATCACAAAACAACTATTGCGATGTCTGCATGTACTTCTGCAATAGATGACAATTGTCCGTAGCATGCTTTTCTCCTATTTGACAAATCACACACCACAAAGTAGGCGTCTCGCTTGGTCCTCCTTGCGCTTCCAGCCTTACTGGAATCAGCCCCCCTCCCGCAAGGTAATTCACGAACACCGAGCAGTGGTCCATATCATGACCCTCCTCCTTACATTTCACATGCCACACCTCTTTGCGTACTTCGAGTCGAGCTGTCATGTCGTGATCTAGGCAACAGAACCATTTGTTGGCTTGATGGGGCCTCACCAAGGTTCGGTGTTAATTAGCAAAAAAATCCCTGTACTACTGGTATTTTTGGCAACAACCTGCGGAGCGGGGATTGAGGTCTCACCCAAAGGAGTATGGGGGGATGCTAGAACCATGTTTCCACAGTCTTGAGATGTGTGAGGGGTTGATTTAGTCCAACTAGGAGTGCCTTCGCACAGGTTACTTTGCGCACTCTTCTAACTTGTGATCCCTTCATATTCTATTATATTCACCTTCGTGCATCCCTAGCGAGGGATTCAGGTTCTTTCGCACTGCTTAAGGCAGTGGTTTGCACTCTTTTCCTAAGTTCCGCCACAGATCTTACTTATCTTCTTATGAGTGTTAGTTAGCTTCGTGTAAGGAGCTACTTATCTTAGATTTACTTATTCAATACATTCATATAATTTCGCGCAACAAATAAACAGTAAGCTTGTAATTCATACCCAATATACTTAAATGCATAAACAAAAAAAGATACACAGAGTGGTAAGAAGCTTCTATTTTATTACTTCTTCAATGAGTTACAGACTCGACTCACCTTGTGCACTCAACTGCAGGGGTCCATGCACTTAGCTACAGACTACTAGGCCTCTACGCACTTAGGTGCAGAGCCTTCTCCTACTCTACCACCCAAAAGACTCAATTCTACACTTAGACTCATTACTTCTATTCAATCAACTTCCTTACTATTATATTACTTCTTACAACTTAGATTCTTGCTCTATTTATACAATCACATGGTTTGCAGACCATAGGTAGATCTCTCAAGACAACATTACATAACAAAATTGAGGGAAAACAACCCTATGACTCAATTACAACTTCGTGCTCTCTGCCCATAAATCATGGAGTCTTTACACTGGACTTAGTCAAAACTTGGGATTTAAGCTCCAAAACCTACCTTGGGGGATCAAGTGCCCAAAAACCGTATGATGTAATTTCAGACCTTTGAGATCCAAAATTGTAGAAATATTTTAAATTCAATATTGAGCTCCTATAAAATGAAAACAAAAAAGTGTGTAGTATTTTTTTAAATTTGCATAAGTTTTGTTTGAGAGAGTAGTTTGAATTAATTCAAATGGAATTGTGAATAACAATTATCATTAATTGATGACCCAAAGAAATAAAATGGAAACACCTAATAAGAAACCCTAAATCTCTACTATGATACATGAAGAAGAGGAAGAAATGCAACATGCTATATCAAAATTACGAGACGAAGCGAAACAAATTTCGCGCTCACAAAAAGTAATTGAAGCTAAGATGGAAGGTTTGAAGAATGGACATATGGATTTATATAATATTATATAAAAATGATTGGGTATTTTTACAACTACAACCATACAAACAAATGTCCCTCCAACAAGCTAAGAAGGATAATAAATTATCACCAAAATATTATGGTTTGTACAAGGTGTTGCAAAATATTGGTACTATGGCATAAAAATTGGAGCTTCCTACATCTTCTTGAGTATCTTTCATGCTTAAATAAGGTTACACGTGACAAGCTCTGAGTTCAAGCAATATTTCTAGAACTAGGCGAGGAAGGAAAGATCATATATGAGAATTGGAAGTGAGAAGTAAAGAATTGGAAGGGAGAAGTAGGAGCAAGGGGAAGCATAATTTAAAGCCTCAAAGAAATCCAAAGAGCACAAAAGACAAGAGGATTTCTCCATCTATCACTCGATGATGAGATGGTCGGGTTTTTAAGGAATGCAAAAGGTGGTGGGGAAAATACTACTATAAGCTACCATTTAAGTGTTCTGAATGTGGTAGAATAGTACTTTATTGTTGTAAACTTCCGTATAAATTCAAGAAGAAAGAAAAGGTGAAAGAATAGAAGAGTTGATATAAAGTTAAAAAGTGTGAGAAAAAGAGGACTCAAAAGAAAAAGATATTCTACTCTAAGGAGGACAGTTAGTGAATTGAGTACAATAGTGAAGAATTATCTAAGGGATAACAAGAGGAGTGCAGGCTAATGACATTTGAACTTGACACTAAGTTGGAAGATAAACCAATTTCTCATAAAGGAAAGGTGGAACTAGAGGAAGAGGACGAAGACTCAGAAGAAGAACAAGCTACTAAAAGAGAAACTCTTGAGAGGTGAAGAAAGTATGTATAACTCCAATAATGAAGAATTTAGAAATTATAAATTTAATCTACAAGAGACTCTCAAGCTTAAGGATATTTTAGTTTAACAATTAAAGGATAAACAAAAGAGTGATGATAGAGCGGAGGATGAAAATGAAGCACTAAACCTAGAGGGCTCAAAATGTTAAAGAAAGGCTAGTTTAGATGGATATGATGGAGTTGTCATCTCTCTAAAAACTCATCTTGGAGAATCAAGGAGAAAATAGGAGCTTCTTATAAACTAGATAGTTGAATGGGAAAGGAATTATCAAGAACTTGAGGAAGAAGTTGAATCTTTGAGAGAAGATCTTATGAAAATCAAGTCTAAGTTGATTTATAACTTATATTCACTAAAGGCTCTTAATAATTGGTTGATACCCTCATCTCATAAAGGCCATGAGCAAGAAAAGTTAGTCTAAGATATAAAGAGTCTCAACAAACTTCAAAAAGAGAACAAAGTTACATATCCATGAAACAAGGAGCCTTGGAGCTATCTGAAAGCACTTGAAAGAAAAATAAAAAAGTGATAAAATTACATATAGAGGAAATACTCCATTATAAAATCTGTAAGTCTAAAAAAAATCATTATATAATATTACAAAATCTGTAATTCTAATCAAAATCATTGCATAGTATTAGTTAACAATCAATATCATAAGTTGATATAAAGGAGAAATTGAAAAAATTGAGATGAACTTTCGCATTTTTCTCAACTAAAAGACATCGCATTTAAGAATCACCATAATCATTCTTTAAACCATGAGATTTTTTGACCACAAAGGTTAATAAAGTTTAATTCATGCACATTCGAACAATTCATGCACATTTGTGAAACAATGTATTGGATCCGGTTAGTTCATAACACTTGCAGGTGATATTGAGGAGTCTATACTATCAAAAATGAATGCGCAGATATGATATTCATAAAATTCAAGTAATTCTGAGATATGATATTCATAAAATAAAACACAGATGGAAACATTGAATGGGCATCACTGTAGAGTCTATACTATCAAAAATGAAGGCCGAATCTAGCATCACTGTAGAATCTACTAGACCATACGGAACCTATGCCATGACGGCTTGCCGTGAAAATGTTGTGCGTCCTTTCATCATATGCAAATCCTGTATTTCCAAAACCGAGAACCTTCTCTCTGATTTCGGACCAATTTTTGCTGAGCTTTGCGAGGCATTGTCCTGTAACAATGCTGCTTATATTGATGGTGTAGGAATCATAGGAATCATTGGAATCATAGGTTGTATTACAAATAGAAATGATGATATCCTGTGATTTTGTAATGTGACATCGACGGGAAAAGCCTTTGAACGGTGATATCCGGTGGTCTTCAAGTCTCACTAAAATCTCTCCTTCTAAATTACACACATTAACTGTTTGGCACCAACGGTCCAAGCAAATGAACTTGGAAACTTTATGTAAGTAGTGGGGTAGGCATGCAGTGCAAATATTTGTTTTCTTTATGCAAACAGGACTTTCACCGCTAATATCCATTACTTCCAGCTCCCCCAGTAGTCCCCGTTGCAAAACCATTCTGTCATAGCCACATAGTTCAACGAATACCCAACAACTCTCTTTCAGGAAAAATTCTTTACGAAAAATTCCATCGCTTTTGGAATAAATCCTGAACAGAGTGGATTTTCCTTTGACCTTTTAACAGATCACGATTTCAGTATTTCCTGGACTTCCAAATGTAAATTGAGGATCTAGAAGTCCACCTTTTGATGTTAATTTGCTATCTGGGTATGAAATTGCAAACAGATGACTGTAATTTTTCAATTCAAAGACCTTGAACACCCCCCTTTCTGACAGATTATAAATCACGCCCCTGGAATTTGGAATATCGAATTTCCAATGACAGATTACGGACTCACCCTGGAACAACTCTTCGTGGGTTGTAGCTCCTTTTTTTATGCATTCAATCGGAATGCTTATAATCCTTCGCCTTCCCTGACCCTCAATAACCATTATCAAAGACTCATTATGCGGATTATAAACATGAAAAAAGGATTTCCATGGTAGCTGGCTCGTAATAGGCCGGTCATTATCTATTTGTAGACACTGGTGCACAGGGGGCTGGCCATCATTACCATAATCTAAATTAAGACTGAACGGAACTATACAGGTACCATTACTGGTCACATGAATATAACACACTGTGCTATGTGTTATCACCACTCCTGTTATGTTACCTAATCCATTAGTGAATGCAGCTACATGATACTCCTGAAAAATATTTGGTAGCTTTTTGTTATTGCTACCAAACTCTCGGTAACGGAGCACATCAAAACTATTAAAAGAAGAGGAGTAATCCCTTACCATTATTCCTCTTTGTTGCTGTTCATGAGGTTGGACATCATTGCTTAAATCCTTTGCACTCGTAGCTATGTTTGGTGGTGCCCATGATACAAGATTTGTTGGATTTTCTTCCCCACGCCTATTAGGGTTTTCCATTGCCTGTTGTAGAATCACAATAGTGCACGTTGAATGTATTTACCAGACAATTACATCGACCCACACTGGTTTGGTTTTTGTCCTTAGGATCAAAATTAGAAAAAAAATAGATAGATTGATTCAGGATGCCCACAATGCTTAGCTCTTATCTCCTTTTAAAGAATGGATGAACTCTCTAGAACCCTTATTTTATTGTTTTACTCAAAAAATGAAGGTTAATACCATGGGTCAATACCATGGGCTCATTATGGTATATACCCATTTTGGAGTCTTTATCGTAATAGTCTAAGGATTATGCTTTTTTCCCTCAAGGTTATGGAAATTCCCACCATTTTTTCAAAAACTTTGGGAGGGATTTTTGTAAATCCAAGTAAAACATGTGTAAATTCATAATTTTAGGTGTGGTCTACTTTTTTGATGGTGCCTAATCCAATTCCACCATAGAAAACATGATTCAAACACACCCTCTACAAGATTTTATGAGATTTTTTTTCCATGATTCTTTCAATTGTGGACCTCAATTCCTCGGCTCTTTATCATTGTTCAATACATTGACACATATTCCAATATGCCATGTAAAATGGGTAGTAGCCTAACTAGCCCGAAGAATTGCCCTGAAAAGTTATGGAAATTCTCATTCTATTTAGAGAAAATTCAGTTAGGATTTTTGTAAGTCCCAGTTATATTAGTTAAACTTCAAAATATTAGGTGTCCTAGATGTTTTTGATGATGCTAAATCCATTTCCACAATCAAGAATAAGATTCAAACAATGCCTCTACAAGATTGTTTGAAGTTTTATTGGTGGGATTCCGCCCACTTTTAGCTGTACTACCAATAGCCACTACTTAAAATGACATATTAAAAAGGTAATTTAAATTACCCAAATTTAAATTACTCAAATTACCCAAATTTAAATTAAAAAAGTAAATTTAAAATTTAAATTCAAATTACTCAAATAAAGGTCACCTTTATCAAAATAACCGTATATATATTTTATATTTAAATTAATTTATTAACACAAGCTTTAATAAAATTTAAATTATAAAAGTAAATTTAAAATTAAAATTACTCAAATAAACTTCGCTTTTATCAAAGTAACTGTATATATATTTTATATTTAAATTAATTTATTAACATAAGACTTAGTAAAAGTTAAATTAAAAAATAAACTTAAAATTTAAATTTAAATTACACAAATAAATGTAATTTTATCAAAATAATACATTGACACAATATTTATTTTCATATTGACACAATCTTCCTCACAATTCAACATTTACCATGGTAAATTTACCATGGTTAACTTTCATATTGAGGCAATCTTTGTCACAATGGGAAGTTGGTCCATGGTTGACCCTCGTTGAATTTCATATTGAGAGAATCTTTGTCACAATGTGGCAATGGACCATGGTTGACTATGGATGACCATGGTTGTCACAATTGCATTGGAGACAGCGATTATCTTTGCAATCTGTTATTATGGTTTTTGACCATGTTTACGATGATTGTTCAAGTTAATTGTGGTTGACCATTTTTACTTGGTGTAATCTGATTTTTTTTTCTATTGAGAGATTCTTTTTCCATGTTTCTTCCCCTGTTTTCCTGATTATAAATCCAATAAATTTCTATTAAACTATATTTCTAATTCTATAAACCCTAGAAATCTGTTTCATTAGATAATAAACCTAAGGTATTGCTATTATTGATGCTTGGATTGATTTTATTGGCAAAGGTATATTGGCCTATGATCTGTATTATAAACGGAAAAATAAAGATGGTTGACCAGATTGATTTTGTTTCCACAATCTTTGTGACTGTGCGATTTTGGCCCAGTACATGATTTATTCTGTTGTTGAGACCATCTTCACAATTTCTCGTTGATTTTCTGTTCATGATTGCTTTTCCTATTTGGCCAATATTTGTCAAGTATGAGCTTCCATGGTTGATGGGTGAAATGTGTTATAATGTGACATTGTTGCTGTGCATAATCCTTGTTTGAATTGACCATAATTATTTTAGACTCTATAATTCTTTTGTTGTTATATACCTAGGGGGGGTAATATGGGGTACCGAGGGAGGTACCAAAGGTAATAATGTAATAATGGGATGGGCCATAGTAATAAATAAGGTTGTTAACCCATGTCATGTAAGGGACCACAAGTATTTAATAATAATGTAAGAGGCCCATGGTATTAGTTGATGGTATGAGGAAACCATGGTAATGATGCGTGGTATTGTATGTATGAGGCCTATATAAAGGCTAGAGACTCCACATGGAGAGATATGTAGAGAAGTAATCTTGTATGAACAAGCATATGGCTTGTGGAGTGTTCTCCTTCCTTAAGGAGTGAATGTATGGTGTTGCCCTACCTTAAGGGTTTGATCAATAGAATCATTTCATATTATTCTTGGGTTTATTTGCATAATCTTGTACTTTATATTAGTCAAATAATCAAGTTGTTTATCTTTCCTTACGGCTTTCGTGAGGATTTATGGATATCTGGTTTTATTTACAGAAAGTTCCGCTCGATTTGTCGGTCGGGTTATATTAGTTAATTCAAAGTATTAGGTGCCTCGATTTTTTTTTTATGCCATCCATTTCGGCAATCGGGAGGATTCGAGGAATGGTCTCGGGATTGTTTGAAGTTTTATTGGGGGTGTCGGCCCGCTTTTGGGTGTACTCTCGATGCGATATTTATTTTTATGTATTAAATATTAATTTAATTACTTATATTTAAATTACTTAATTTAATCTTTAAATTACCCAAATTTTTATTTTTTATTTTATTTTAGAATTTAGGTTTTAAACCAAGTTACTTGACCTTTATGAAAATAACCTATATCTATTTTATGTTTAGATTTTTTTAGCTCAAGCTTTGATTAGAAAATTGTAGTGAATTTCTTAAAATCTCAAATAAACTTTGCTTTTATCAAAGTAACTGTATATATATTTTCTATGGGTTAATTTTTAACAGAAGCGTTATTAAAATTTATTTACAAAATATATTTACATTTTACATTTAACTTACACAGATAAATGTGATTTTTCAAAGTAGTGCATTTTCACACTATTTGTTTTCATATTGACACAATCTTTCTCGGAATTTAACATTTACCATGGCAAATTTACCATGGTTAACTTCATATTGAGGCAATCTTTGTCACAATTGGAAGTTGGTCCATGGTGCCTGGTTGAATTTTTTATTGAGAGGGTCTTTGTTTGAGTTGGCAATGGACCATGGTGGGGCTGGTTTACCATGGTTGTCACAATGTGACATTGGAGAAAGAGACAATCTTTGTCACAATGTGACCATGATGATTGACCATTCTTTACCATGATTGGCCATAGTTAACTGTGGTTGACCATTGTTGACTATGGTGGAACATGATTTTTTTATATTGAGACAATCTTTGTTACAATGTGACATTGTACCATGGTTGACCATGATTATAAACCCAAGAGATTTCTATTAAACCATAGTACTAATATTATAAACCCTAGGAATATGAACCATTAGATTAATAAACCTAAGGGATTGATATTATAAAACCAAGGGATTAATATTATAAAGTGAAGGTATATAAACCCTAAGATAAATATTATAAACCCAAAAATAAACATGGTTGACCATGATTGATTTTCATATTCACACAATCTTTGTCACAATGCGATGTTGGACCATGGTTTACCATGATTTATTTTCATATTGAGACAATCTTTGTCACAATGCCACGTTGGATCATTCTGATCATGATTGATTTTCATATTGAGACAATATTTGTCATAATACGATGCTAGACCATGGTTGACCATGGATGACAATGGTTGTTACAATGTGACATTGGAGAAATGCATAATCCTTGTCACAATGTGACCATAATTATTGTAGAGTTCCATAATTCTTTTTTTTTTACACCCTTTTTCCTCCATTTTCCTCTTTTTGATCATCATTATCAACTCAATAAAGGTAGTAAATCATAGATTTTGATAAGCTAAAACCTTTTAGATGCCTTATTTTTCATTTTCGTTAATGTTCCTTATTGTTATGTTAAAGATTGCATTAGCTATGGAATTAACATGATTCTGCACCTATTTTATAAATCTGTAGCTACCTCCATGGTTCGCGGGGTTTTACTACGCTAATGAAGCAACTAAGCACATGGGTAGTTGAGGATCGATCCCCTTATGGATCTTCTCCTATTCACTCGAGCCAATTCACCCAAGGAATCACATAGTGGCATGGTCAAAGACACAAGTCAAACATGTAGCAAAAAAAGTCTCAGTACATCACATTTCTTTGATTTGCTTTCTAAATAGAAAATTGACGAAATTACGCTTTTCTGTGTAGTTTCAAATTTGAATAAGGATTGAACAAAAGATGTGTAGGAATAGAAGTCTCACATTGTTGAGGACGGATTTCATATAAATATCTAACCTCTGTAAATGATAGTAGGGAGGAGGTCATCGGGTAGAGTTGAAGCTTTGGGACTGCGCCATGGAAATGAGATTCTCTTGCGACTGCAACATGTGCGGTGGCGATGCCGAGTGCCATTATCGCTTGGTGGATTTTGAGCTCAACGTGAAATACGATGGCGAACAAACCCTCAACGTCACGAGCCTAGATCTCGTGAGAGAAAATCCCGCTTTCGCTGAGGACTGTGCTGTCGATACGAAGGTTTCCGATCCTTCTGAACAAAGATTGAGCAGATCTGCACTGACGGTAAACAAAGGATTCGATCCCTTGCCCTTCACTCGCTGTTGTAAGATAATCCTGAGGTCGAGGGTTCAATTTATCATACGAAGGGGCCAGATTCAAATGGTCCATGGACTGGATCCTGCGCAGGGAGCTTTGGAAAAGAAGCAGAGTATGAATATGAGGCCTTGTCTGCACGCAGAGATGGTTCATCTCATTGTGATGCACGCTATTTTCTGCAGGGGAAGAAGAGAAGGAACCCGGGACGTGGTAGGGTTTGGGCCTGTAGTTTTTCACAATGATTTGGTAGGTGCAATCAAAGATGGGGGTCTGCATGATGCAGAGTTGCCCCCTCTCACAATGGGTAGGGCCAAATCTTGTAGATTCGGGATGGATCTATCAGATCTGACCAATTTTCGAGAACACTCAAAAGCTAGAACCCAGATCTCAGAACCCACGCAGCAGATCGATGGTATTGCGCATCGACCGAGCGGAGGGGAAACAGATCTTGACATGCAAAGGGAAGAAAGATCCAATAAGAGTTTAGATCTGGAAGACAGCCTACAGCCAGAGCACTTGGTAATGAGCAGCGATACCGTTTCAGGCAGACCAGGAACTTAGCGAAAACCTAGCTTTCAGGTAACAACAACTCACTTTCAGATTTTTATTATAACCCCCGAAGGGAAATCCTGTTTAGTATGGGTACATGCAGGAAGCCCTATCATGCAGCTGAAACAACAAATCTGGGCACTTACCGGATATCCTGTTTAGACACAACATTTGGTCAGGGGCAGGTGGTCTCTTTAGGATAGTAGATCTTTGGGAAGTTCTGAGATTAGTCCAGAAGAATCTATTGTTTTAAACCTCAGGCTGAGAAGAGGGGCCAAGCGCCATGGACAGCCAAGCTTCTCAGGAGGAGACAAAGGGAAAAAGACAGCACCTCAACAACAACCCAAAGGAATTCCTTCCTACAAAAACATCCTTCAAGGCAATAGAGATTCAGGGTCCTCTCCAGATCAAGGCGGATATATACCGAGTCCATACATAGTGGATCAGCTAGGGCAAACTCGAGCCCTTAACTTTGATTCTTCACGCATCGATGACTTCGTAAAAAACTATGAAACGTAGGCCCTAATCTGTCGCTTCAACATTTTTTGGCCAAAACCTACGGATCTATTTCACTGGATATTTAAGAGTTGGACCATGGAATGTGATATACATTTATGCTCAAAGGGGTTTTTCATTGTTAGATTTGCATCCATGGAAGTCAAGGATACAATTATCAGTGCTGGACCTTGGTTTTGGGGAATGTCGGGACTGTTCATGACCCCATGGTTTCTAGATTTTGATCCAAACAACATGATTGTATCCAAAGTACCGGTTTGGGTCCGTTTATACAACCTTCCCCTCCACTTTTGGAGTGAACAAGTCTTGGAAGGAATTGGGAACAATATAGGGAAATATATCAAAACAGATCTGGAAAGGATTGATGAAAGGGTCTACACATTCGCACGCATATGTGTGGAAGTAGATTAAAGCAAAGGGTTGCGAGATAACATAAGTCTGATCTACAAACAACAAAATTGGTTGCAAGTGCTAGACTATGAAAACACAGCCTTCAGATGTAGGCTCTGGAGGCAAACAGGACACTTGCAAAGCACATGTTCAGAAGCCAAGAAAGTAAACGGCAAAAGAAAGCAGAAAGGGAAGCAGAGGAAAGGATGGCAATTTTCTCCCCCTAACTCAGAAGATGAAGCCTTAGAAGCAGAAGAAGAATATATCTCCGTAGAGAATGTTGAATCATCCCAAGGAATGGAGACCCAGAAGGGAACCACTCACAATGAGGTCTCACAGTTACACTCAAATCAGGTAGAGAAGGCAAACGAGGATCAAAGCATGGGAGGGATCAAACGGCATCACGAGTCAGATACCTCAGATTCAAACAAGGAAGCAGGTTCATAGAAAGCAGAAACTCAGTTAGTCATAGCTTGGATCGAGCCCACCCAAGGTGTGTGGCGCAAGGTCGAAAAGAAAAAGGGAAGAAAAACTTGATGACACAATTTTCTATTATTTCTCATGTATTCCTGTCATTACAGGAACAACATTTTGCCCCTTTGTGTTTTTATTTCTGTTCGTTGCCTGTCATTACAGGAACAGCCATATGCATATGCTTCAAGCATCTACAAAATGTAATTTTGTCAATATGAATAAAATTACGACTTTTTCTTACGGGAAAAAAAGATAGTAGGGAGGAGGTAATAGTTAATTTCTAAAGAATTGTGAAATAAAACTTTGTTCTTGTATCAATTTTAACTTATCTTTATGTGATTCAATGTGTACGTTTTACACAGTAATTTGTCACTCTTGTGTCACTCGCCATTCCTAATCTTGGAGAACCCTAGTAGTGACTACTCTCTTATACTTTCACCATGAAACTTATTCTCTTGCATCTCTTAAAGTTTGAAGAAATAAGTCCTCACTCCCTTCAGGACATTTCCAAAGAATCTTTCTTAAAAGAGAGTTTTCAAGATCAACACTCTTTCTGAGTGTCTCACTCGCGCCGATGGCAGAAGTTTACACTATGACCCACGCCGATCAGTGCTACTGCTAGCCCAATACCCATGTTGGTCTATTTCTAGAAATTTTTATAAAAGGAAACATAGTTTCATGTCTAGAAACTTCTAGTGGCGATGTGTTGGATGTTCATTGGGCTCGATAGAGTTGAGGAGGTCTCTTTGGACTTTTTCCCCATTAAAGATGGAAAAAACCAAAGATATAATCCCTCTCCCATCATAAGAGGAACCATCTCACTGCCATTAAAGCTATATAAGCTCCTCCTTTTCCAAGTTGAACTGGTCTTTTTGGAGCTTGAATAACCAGCAAGATATCTATAGTTTTTTTTCCTTCTAGTTTAAGTGTGTAAATGGAGAATAGTGTGTTTGGTTTGGTTTGGAACTAAAAGGAGAAACCTTAAACTTCCATTGTTGAGGCTAACCATGAGATACTAGAAGTGGTGTTGGAACCAGTATACATCGGAGGAGACCTGCAACGTCAAGGCTTTGGTTGTATCTCTTTCTGAGATTTATATGAATGCAACTAATGATTTATTTCCTACATTGGTTGTCATATTACATTTTATGGCCTAAGATTCCTTGACTTTTTAAGTGAATTGAATGCAATTGTATGCTATTATGTTTGTTGTTGTCTCTTTTGCACTTGTTTTAGGTATTTAAAGGAGAATAACAAAAATAAGCTGGAGCAAAGGAGTGAGGCCACCATCAAGTGGATTAGCATTCTAAGAGTAGGCCCTCTTATTTGATTCTATTTTAAGTAAGTTTTCATTAGGTTGTTCTATTTGTGGTTAGACCCACTCTAGGGCTAGAGGGATCACCTCTGTCCGGAGAGGAGATTAACCTAGTCCACAAATTGGTGACTCTATTGGGATCCGTCCCTCTCTATTGATTGTTTTTCATTTCGTGGTTTGTGTTAACTTTTGTTGTAGCACACTTTCCCTTTAGTTTTCTGTGCTTTACGTGGTTTACTGCTTTGGTTTTGAAATTTAGAGTGACAAGTCTGGTTTTGATATTTGATATTTTTTATTTTTTTGTTGAAATCCTCGATCAGCGTGTTTTATTTTCTGAGAGTCGCATCGACTAGTGTGAATTTCTCTAAAAACATCACGTAGTACCCCCTTGTGTCACTTGTTGTCAGTTACACAATCACGCTGATCGTGTAGGTGAAGATCAAGATTTCTCCTTAATCATAACTAGTGTTTCTTGCTCTCATAATTTCTGCCGCTTAGTATGTTTGCCTTTGTTCTCCCTAGCTAGAAAGCTTCATTAGCTTCTTATGTGTGCTTGTTTGGTTTAAGGTTTCCTTACTTGATTTTATAGTCTTTGCATGGTTTGTCACCCTATGGAATCTAGGTCATTGTCCATTCAGTTGTTTGCGTGTTCAACAAATCAAGTGGTTGGTTAACTACTCCATGCATTTTGTGTTCTAGTTTTTTTTATTGCTTTGGTGTTAGGATATTCTGACACATAGGAAATAGTTAAGTATAACTTGGTCTAGTGTAGAGTTAGGTAAAGTGTGTTTCTTTACTATGTACTTTTGTAACTTACAATCCAACGGTCATGATATGTACTGATCTGACCGTTCATTCTCTCCTCGGTATTACCGACACTTGATCTATGGCTTAACACCTGATTGATCCATGATCTCTATTTAAAGAGCGTGGAGGGTCATTTGTAGGGTAATCGTTCATGAGAGAAGCTTATGTAAATTTTCATTATTTTATTAATGAATTGCGTGAAGTGTCCGCATTGGCTGAGGCTATGGATTGTTTCCCTCTTTGAGGGTTTTAACCACGTCAACAATACTGGTGTATTGATCTATGATCTATTTGTGAGCAGTGTCCTTTGGTGTTCTGTCTCACGAACTTACCCTATAAATTCCTACATGGCATCAAAGCTATTTGAGGGTCACATTTGTTGGCGATCCAAATCTAAAGCCGGTAGAACTACATTCGACTGCCATTTCCTAGACCTATTGTTTCTGACTGCTTTCGGGCTGAGAGGACTACTCTATTGTGTTAGGAGCATTTTTTCCAGTGAGGAACTGCTTTCATTTCACATGAAAAGCTTTATGGTAGCCCTAGCTACGTCAGTTTTAAGATCTGGACGTATACAGTGTTTATTTGCAGTTTCTAGTTATTTTCTCTCTATTTATTTAGGTTTATTTAGCTCTTTGTTTTTTTTATTACTAGATCTATACCTTTCATTTATGCGTGTGCTCTTTGCCCCATGACCCTGTGTGATGTTGGCAAATCAAAAACAAAGAGGAAGGGTTTTTCTCATGCATATGCTCTTTTCTGTCGTGCCTTAGTGTGATCTCGAAAAATCAGAAACATTGAGGAAAATATTTAGTTTTCGGCTAAAGCTAACTTCAAGCTACAAGGTTTGTTTTTTTGTATGTCTATGTTGGGTTTTGTGTTTTTTGTTTTGTAGAGAAAAAAAGAGGTTTCTCAATTAAGCACGCAGCCCAAAGCTTCAGTGACTAAAAAAGGAACCCCCTTCCTTTTTTCCAAAAATTATTAACCTTTAAATCTAGCTCACTTGGTCCAAAGCTACTTTATGAGAATAGAGGTCTTGAGTTCAAGTCCTTCTTGGTCCAAAGCTACTTTATTAGATTAAGTTTGGAAAGGGGGTGAATTTTTGTTAATATAATATTATCATTCATTTCCGCACATTCCCGCACTTTGTCGGCTTCTTCAACAACTTATCTTCAAAAAACCATAACTTCTTCACCCGAAAGCCATTTTCAGAGCCTTTTTTTTAATCAGCCTATTTTTTCGAGATCTTTCCATTGGAACACTTATTTTCAGCATATACAGCTTCATTTTTTATTAAAAATGGAAATTCCATGCTAACTTATTCTTGACATCACCAACTACTTCCAATGGTGGTCCTACATTGTGGATTTACTTAGAAGTAAAGGTCTTTACCGAATAGCCTTAGGCCAAGAAACCAAACCGAAGGATGAAGATAAGGCAGCGAAATGGGAAAATAGGCAAGATCAAGCACATGGGTTAATAGGGATGTCTATTTCTCCAAACCTTAGATTCCATATCACAGAACTTGATACTCCTGATGAAGCAATGAAATAGATCACTGAAGCTTTTGGAATTAAAAATGAACTTAGGGCCCATCAACTCGAAAATGAGTTTCTTAGATTGGACCTGAATAAGTTTCCTTCCATTGAATATTTTTTGTCTAATTTCAAGACCCTTAGAGTTCCCTTGGAAGGTCTTAAGGTTAAGAAAGAAGATGGTAACCTTATCTATTCCATTCTTACTAAGTTGGGACCAACCTACTCTGTGTTTGTTTCCACCTTCCATTCCACAAGAGAAGCCTTCATTTCTCAAGGACAAGTCTACAAGTCCCCTTCCTTTGATTCCTTTTGTGATTCTTTAATAAGAGAATAAGAAAAAATCTTACATCTTGGTCTTCTTAATATTGTAAACTCTTCTAAGAAAGACTTAATTGCTCAGCAACAACCAAATTCAAAGAATCCTAAGAAGTTGTATCCTAAAAGGAATGGTCCTAAACTAAACAAGGGTCCTAAGCAATTCGAGTCTCAAAATGAAAAATCATTTCAACAAAATGATAAGGCAAATAAAAACAAAGGGAAGAAGACTGATAGACATTGCCACTTTTGTAATCGAGATGGACAATTAAAATCCAAATGATTGAAGAAGATGGAAGCCTTGGAAGCAGCAATGAAGAAGCATAACATCCATTTGGAGCACTCTTCAACTTCAACTTCATCTTTAGGAATAAGACTTTCTGCATGTGGCTGTCAAGCATCTCAGTCTGGCTATGCACTAAATGTATCTTCTTCTTCTCATTCTCATGAGTGGCTCATTGATTCTGGAGCTTCTTATCACATGGCCAAAAACAAAGCCATGTTTTCTTCTTTAAATGATTGTAACACCAAGAATATATATGTTGGTGATGATAGATGTCTTAGTGTTGTAGGAACTAGAATTGTTCATATAGAAAATGGTTAATTTAATGATGTATTATGTGTTCCAACCTTTTCTTGCAACCTTCTATCTGTATATTAGATAACTCATTCAAGTGAAGGTAAAATCACTGAATTTTCACCTCACGATGTTGTAATTAAGGACCTAAGAGATCCTTGATAGATTTTAGCTACTAGCATTGCTGATGATTCTATAATATTGTATAAGTTTAAGAACTTTGGGTCAAAATCTTCCCTCGGTATTTGTTGCTCATAATGATGAAGTCATCAAACTTTGGCATGAGTGATTTGGTCACTTAAACTATCACTTCCTTTAGAATCTATGTAAATAAAATATGGTGATAGGTCTTCCAATGGTATCTCGCAGAGATGGTGTTTTTTCTGGATGTGAACTCGGAAAACATCATCGCGATAGTTTTGAAAAACGTGCCTCTTGGCACACTTGAACCCCTTTATAGTTTGTGCAGACTAATTTATGTGGTCCACTTCTAGTTGTTTCATTCTCTGGCTACAAGTATTTCTTAACTTTCATTGATGATTCCTCCAGATGCATCTGGGTATACTTCTTAAAACTCAAGGGTGAATTATTTAACATGTTTTTGGCGTTTAAGGACTTTGTTGAAAAACAATTTGGACATCAAATTCTTAAGTTAAGATCTGATAATGGCGGAGAATATGTTAACAACAAATTCATCAAATTTTGCACTAAGAATGGAATTCAAATGCAACATACTATTCCATATACTCCACAGCAAAATGGTGTAGCTGAAAGGAAGAAACACACCTTAAAGGAGATGGCTAATTGTATGCTTCAATCTAACGAACTTAGTCTTAATTTTTTGGCAGAAGCAATTAACTATGCAAATTACATAATAAATCACACTCCTACTAACGTTTTAAAGAATATCACTCTAGAAGAAGCATTGAGCTCAATTAAACTAGATGTAAGTCACTTTCATGTTTTTGGAAGCGAAGCATGGGCCCATTATCAAATGAGAAACATAAAGCTTTTGAACCTAAGAGTGAAAAATGTATTTTTGTTGGATATTCTAAAGATGTTAAAGGATATAGACTTATTCCGCTTAAGTCCAAAAATGTTATCATTAGAAGAGATGTAAAGTTTGCTAAAAATATATCGGCCTATGAGTCTAGTTCAGCGGATGTGCCATCTCTCTCTATCTCTTCTACTTTTGAAAATATTTCTTCTTCAGATGATAAAAGCGAGGATGACAATCTGTTATGAAACCAGCTCAAGAAAAGATAGAAAAGATAGATCAATGCCTTAGAATTTAGCCTCTTCGAGGGGACAACCTCCTTTACATTAATAAATGAATAGTTCTTGGATGATTCAAATGACAAAACCTCGTTTCTATATATAAGAGTCTAAGGAGTCACAATATAACCCAGCCGACCTAACAATAATAATATAAAGCCACAAAAATAACAATAGAGGGATTCTATGGGGCACAGTAATAACAATATGGGGACAATAGGGGCACAACAATATTAATAAGGGGTACAACTACAATAGTAATGGGGTAATCACTAGTATTATCGGGACCCAACATGCCCCTCTCCTTCAAAAAAGTGTTTTCATCAACGCTTGATTAGTTCTGGATGCTTCTGTATAAAATTATCATCCTCCCATGTGGAATCTTCAGCAGATAAGTTCTTCCACTTGATAAGATACTCTGAAATTGATCGATTTCGTAGCCGTCGAGTTCTTGTTTCTGTGACTCCTTCTGGTTCCAATATAATTTTTCCTTCCTCGTCAAGTTCTGGAAATATTGTTTGAACTTGGAGCTTATCGCCTATAACCTTCTTTAAACATGAAACATGGAAAACTGGGTGCAATCGAGAAGCTGCAGGAAGCTCTAATTTGTATGCCATAGTACCAATTTGCAACACCTTGTACGGACCATAATACTTTGGTGATAATTTATTATCCTTCTTAGCTTGATTGAGGGAAATTCGCTTATATGGTTGTAGCCTTAAGAATACCCAATCACCTACATCAAAACTTTTTTCACTGCAATGTTAATCTGCCTATTGTTTCATTGTATTCTGTGCCAACACGAGGTTGTCCTTTAAGAGTTGGAGGATTTGTTGTTGATGTTTGATGTGATGTTCCACTGATTGAACCTTAGAATTTTCTCTTAAATATGATGTGATGGATGGTTGTTGATACCCATAAAGTGCCATAAATGGGGTCATTTTTGTTGTTGTATGAAGGAAGTGTTATACCACCATTCAGCCAGAGGCAACCATTTGACCCATTGTGTCTTTTTATCAGATACAAAGCAAAGAAGATATCCTTCCAAACATTTGTTTACTATCTCAGTTTGCCCATCAGATTGAGGATGATAAGATGATCTATGAGCTAACTGAGTACCAAGAAAAGAAAATAGTTCTGTCCAAAAATCTCCAGTGAAAATGGGATGTCTATCACTTACAATAATCTTTGGGTTTCCATGTAGCTTTTGAATTGTTTCCATAAATGCACTAGAAACTGTACTAGATTTAAATGGATGTGATAATGCACAAAGTTGCATACTTGGTAAGTCTGTCAACTACCACCATGATGACACTCTTTCCCTCAGACTTGGGTAAACCTATGATAAAAGCCATTGAAACCTCCTCCCAACGTTGGCTTGGAATGGATAAAGGTTGTAATAGACCCGGTGTCTTAATTGTTTCAACTTTATTTTGTTGGCAAACCAAACATTCCACCACAAAATTTTGAATATCTGACTTAAGGCCCTCCCAAAAAGATTCCTTCTTAACCCTATAGTAAGTTTTTAAAAATCCCGAGTGCCCTTCTAAGGGAGAAGTGTGCAATTCCATGAGAATATTTTGTTTTAGCTAGGAATTCTTACAGAGGTATAAGCAATCTTTGTACCATAATGAATCATTTTTCCAGCTAAATGTATCTGACGTACTAGAATCTTATTGTAACTTTTGAATAAG